>JAFLHD010008955.1:13061-27212 GCA_018856295.1 Blastosporella zonata
TGGTACATCATGCAAACCACATTCCTGGAACGGAAGGAGTGAGCGGAGAGCGAGTGTGGATTTTGATGACGTACTTGGCACAGCGGACGGCTCGCTATAAAGCGCATCCAAGTATAGATATTTAAACCAGTTGGGCAGGGCATCTGTAACCCATATATATCTAGTGCTGAGCAGTAGGACCATGTAGCGGAAAGCACGATTCATCACAGATATTGAAACAAGGTCGTGTGGTCCCAGTGCCTGAAGAATCTGCAATGCGATGATTGTCGAGAAGTTATATAGGTCGGTAAAAGATAAAATACCTCTATAATAACATACATAGGAAGGTTGGAAATCAGCTCTGAGCCCAGGCTTGAAGGTTCTGAGTCTTCGATCTGGGCGCAAGACTTGGCGTGCGGAGCGAAGCATTCTGAAAAGACCACAGTGAACAGTTAGGATTGCGAGGATAAAGATGTATTCACTGGGTTTTCGCTTCAGTTTTCCCTTTCGCGGCAAAAACGACTTCAAGTCGTCCGAGTCAGAGAGAATGAAGACTTACGCATTCTTCGTCCGGCCAATTTTCTGACACTGTCGCACTAACAATGCTATAGGTGTTCTCTGAGCCGCCGTTCTCTTCACAGTTGTTGGGGTCACTAAAGCTACCAGAGTCGGTATCAGAGCCTTCGTCGTTGGTGTCAGGGTCAGACTCGTCATATTCGACGTCGCTGTCGTAGAAAACCAGAACAGGCACATTTTGATCTTGTAAGAGGTTCTTCAAGTTGCAGAGAAGAGACCACAGATGGAATACAGTACATACTACAGATAGTCCAACAACTTCTGCCATCCGATTTTCCACAGAGTTCCAGTTGGTTGTTCTCGCAGTGCGCACAAGAATTACAGTAACACGACGCAGCACGACGCCCAGTCCTTCGCGTGACAAGAATCACGAAGTATCATTGCTCAAAACTTCAATGCATACAGGGTCTGGTGGCCATGATGATTCAGATTAGTATAGCATTGTCGAGAGAGAATAATATAATATGGCCGTGACCGGCAATTCGTTGAGCCTTTACCCCGTTCCGTGATTTCAACATTAGATCCTTGAATCAGAACAATGTCTGCTCTTACTTATGCCCACAATGACTAGGCTCAGCTCTCAGTCGTATGTCTTTGACCCCCGCCCCAATTACCCTCTTTTGGTCACGGCAAAACGTCACTGGAACCCGAGTTCAGCCCACTTGAATGACCCTTCAGCTCTTACGCTCATTTTGACACATGGAACGGGCTTTCACAAGGAGCAGTGGGAGCCTACCGTAGACGAGCTTTACGCGTTGCTTGACGGCGGCGTTGCGTCGCCAAGAGTACGCGAAATATGGTCAATAGACGCGCCAAACCATGGCGATGCTGCGGTTCTGAACGAGGGTGTGCTCAAATTGGGGTACGAGCCCATTTGTGCGTACTTATTGATCCATTGTACGTAATGAATGCTGAATGTCGAATAGTTCCCTGGGAGGAGTACGCTCGGGCCATCTACATGTTCTTGACAGGGTTCGGAACAGGTGTAGATGTGGACTTCAGTACACGTCGTCTGGTAGGTATCGGTCACTCAATGGGCGCAGTTTGCTTGTGAGTCCTCGTTCCAAAAAAATATAGTGGCGCGTTTGTTGATCCTGTCAAAGACTCCTTTCACTTGGGTATTCCTCGAAACTCCGATTTGAATCCCTCATTCTCTGCGAGCTCATGGCCATGCACCCGAAATTCGTGGGCAAACCTTCAGAAATGCTGATCGGGGGTGCAAAAAGTCGTCGAGACATCTGGCCCTCAGCCGAGGAGGCGTACAAGCTACTGAAGGGCCGCCCCGCTTGGAAGATATGGGACGATCGAGTTTTGAGGATTTTTATCGTGTGTTCTCAGTTGTTCGTCTTTTTGCTTGTTTCCATCTGATAAGCCGCACAGAAAGACGGCATGCGGGCACTGCCTACATCTGATTATCCCGACAAGACGGAGGGCGTGACATTGAAATGCACTCGTATCCAGGAGACGGTAATCATACTATATATACGCTACAGGGGACCAGGTCTAATATGTGTTCAGGCATGCTACCGTGACCCTATGGGGCCGTCCAGAGCGTATAACGTTTTGAGGTCCGTAACACGACGGATACCTGTCCACCTCATATATGGAGCCAACAATGATTACCTGTAAGCACTTTCGCAGGCCACATCTCGGTGTTACTGTCTAATGCAGTTGACAGTCCCCAGGCGGTCAAAGACGACATTGTAGAGAACGTGGTTGGGGGATTGGAGCACCTGGCGTCATTCTCGCGCGTCGAAGGAGCTGGGCATCTGGTACGTCAGTTCGAGCTCAAAGCTCCCCTTCTCTGACATTTTCCATGCAAAGATAATACAAATGAACCCCGCCGGGCTAGCACAAAAGATCTATGATGCACTGACGCTTCCACTGCGCCCTGCCGCTAAGCTTTGAACCTTAGAATAGTCATAGAATAGAAGGTCAATGTGTACACTTAAGCACCAAATCGACCAACGCAGGATAACTATGTGAATCAGCCCATCATCTCTTTTGATCCACCTTCCGTGACTATACTGGTTCCATGCATATTGATTGATTCCTTCTTTGAGAGCTAATTCCTGAGATCTTCAAAGTTGCTCAAATGACTCCCATTCCTCCTGCGCCAGGATCTCTATAGAATGTAGATCCCTTTTACCAAATTATTCGGTGTATCAAATACCGGGCTTTATAGTGGCGCACCCGATCTGTGAATTTTTATTTATTTACCAAGGTTCGAAGATATTACTATCTCATGGGTGCCAATTTCTCCTTCAGTTAATCAAAGCATTCCTATACTTATGCATTGTCTGTCACGGTTTTGTTGGAATTTTGATGGCATTCAAGGGGTGTCCAAAGTGACGCTCGCCTTGCTTGTGAATTTGAGACGGTGAGAGATGTTAGCTTTCAACGGAATTCTTCACCATGTCGAGAGTTTCCTTGGACCATTTGAGACGGCCGGCCACAAAAGTCGCCACTTGTCCACCATACGCTTCGCAGCGGCTTTGAGTAAGGCGCAGCCGAAGCTGCCGACGACATAAGCCCTGGGTGATGCTGATCGCGTCGCATTCTGGTCGATTGCGTTGAGGGGTGAGAGGAGTGTATCGCCCATGATTGATGTCCACTGAATTGTAACTTCCCAGCAGGCCCGGCGATCGCAATGCCGGTGCAAGAAATTGCTGTCAATTCGAGGCTTATAATAACTACATAGTACATAAGTTTGTCACCGCCTTACATTTGATTTGCATTTGATATCGTGTATGTAATTCGCCTCCGAGTCGAATAAGTAGCACATTCCAATTTGTTCACATTTGTTACGAATTCACCCTCGCCTGACGAACATGCAAGGTCATGCACGAAGTTACAATGGAGGCGACGCGTTGACGCACAATCTTTGCTTTGCTCGGTGCCCATGGGCCAGTTGAAAAAAAAAATAATGAATTTGTAGAAATAAACTGCTCGATTGCGTGATATACAAATGAATTCAAACATGAACAGGATAATGTACAAAACGCAGGTGAATAAATCCTAGTGTCAAAACACTTGAAGTATGGTCCGACGTGACGGTCAAGATGTTGCGAGAAGTGGTAGTAGGGGGAGGGGGAAGTTGATTAATCAAGTTGCAGCACGATACATACATAGATAGACAAGTCCACCAAACCCGACCTCCATAAGATTCCATCAATCAATCCCTCCAATGCATCCTATCATCCGTCGACCCATACCCATCCGAATCCGAGTTACTAACCGCATATGTCCCATTCATGTTTTCGTTCCTACTACCAGGCGCGCTAAGCGCAGAGGACACACTCGCCGGCGACGACCCGCGCGACCACGAGTTATTTGCTTCTGTCTGTACACGCAAACCCAGATTCGGCGACGACATGGAGGTCTGCCCCGCATAAAAGCTCCCACGGACGACACGGCCGGGGGGCTGCCATGGGTGGGAATAATCTTGCGACAGGGGCTGTGTGGTGAAAGGGCTTTGTTGGTGCGGCGGGGCGGGTTGGGCGGGTTGAGAGTAAGAGGAGGACGTGGAGGAGGAGCGGCTCCTAGACGGCTCAGAGAAACTGGCGAACCTCCCGAGTTCTAAACCTGCATCAAAATAAACGCCGTTGGCGGACTGACTTCTTTCGGGTACGAAAGGCATGGTCGCCCCCCTGTTGTCCAACTGTTGGAATCCTTGATGTTGGGGGAAACCAGTGGAGAACGTCGGCAGAAGCATCTCCCTTCTACAATCGTAGCCACTTTCATCGTCCAGCTCACACTCGCAAGTCTCAGGCGTACACTTGCAGAGGACACCACAGCAGGGTTTGACGGAGTAACCGAAATCCGAGGGCTGGGGTTCCGCCACGGGAGGCATAAAGCCATCCCATTGTGGTTGGTCTGGCTCGACAACTGGGGGGAGCGGGTTCTCGCGAGGAGGTATGCGGGGGAGGGAGGAGACCTCGCGTATCCAGTCGTCAATGGACTCTGTTTGATAAGCGTCGAATATTGACAAGGCGGTGTTGGGGGGCAGAGAGGCGGGGAGTGATAGAATAGTGCAGTCGAGGCAGTTTGTACATGTGCTGGGGTTCATACATGAAGAGAAGGCGGACGAAGCAGGAGTCATGTCGGGGTTGTGCTGGACACATCCCGGACAGCGGCAGTTATCCCCGCAGCCACACGTCGAGGGGAAAGAAGAAGGCGCATTGCCTTCCGATCCTGGGGGAGGCATCCAGGAGGTACTAACTGCGGTTTCCAGGGCACGAAGCTGATCCCGAAAGACCTGCTCCTCGGTGGGAAGGGTGGGGACAGAAGACACGGGGAAGTTATTTTGGGATATGCTGACTTCCTTTTGGGCAGCGACACTGTCGAAATTGGCGTCATAAGCTCTTCCGTAAGGACTAAAGTGGGGATGTTCGTGTCGGTGAACGCTGGAGTGCCCATGTGCACTACCCGAGGAAGGGTCATGGGGCCCACTACCAGAGCGACTACGAATCGATGGTCGGGGGAGTACCGGGCGCAGTTCAGCAAGGCGCGCCAGGATGTGTGACGGTGTCCTCGGGGGAGAAGCACTGGTGGAGCTGGTGGATTGGATGGGGGGATGTTGAGGGGCATCGGCGTCTTTCTTGCGCTGCCTGGGGGCGCGCTTTCGGGGGACAGAACAATGGCATTCTGCGCCCAACTTGCACTGGCAGTTGGGTCTCATCACTGTCGTTTTATGAGCATGGTAAAGATAGGGAAGGTCGCCTAACAAGAGGTGCATACCACCATTGTCAGAATCAGATGACTCGGCGACCGACGCTTCCATAGCTGGCGGTAAGCCGTTAGGAAACGTGGCGCAGTCAGGTATCTTGGTGTGTCCTGTATGTAGAGGAGAGGTTCTTATGGCTAAGCTAACTGAAATTGATTTTTAAGACTATAGTGAGACATACCTTTCTTTGTGCCTGATGATTGGGTTGTCGACGACTGAAGGTCTTTGACTTCACATATACATTTAACGTGGACTTGTTTAGTTTTGCGTAATTCACGACAATGATCACATTGCGTGACGGGGCGACCCTTTTTCTTTATTTCGAAGAGGGGTCGATCTGTGTGTCGACAGGTGGAAGATCGGTGACCTTTAATGCAGGTCTCGCTGCAAGTTGTGGTCAATGGAAATGTTGAACCGAGTAAACCCTATACTGACCATGCGTATTTACTGCCATTTAATAGAACCTAATGAATTAGATCAATTAGACAGGGTCCAACGACTGGATGAGGAGCATACCATGATTGTTTACGAGGGCGCTGCCTTCCAGCGACGTGGACAACGTGTGTTATTGAGAAACAACCGCGCAAGAAGACTGGATGGTAAGTTTGGACGACATCTATTAAGTTGGTGAAATGGGTAATGTTGACCAGGGTTGACAGGCCCGGTCCTCCTTAAGTGTGCACAGACCACGCACTGCTTTTTCTCCATCAGTCTGTCAATACAATCAAACAATAATGTTATCTAATCGCGATCATCACGCGCCCCCTATGTCGGCCGGTCGCGTAACTACAGAATTCCCCTTCTGCAACGTTCCTTCAGGTCCACATACTGCCCAAATTCGTACTAGACGCGTCATTTGACAGCCAGAGATCGTCCCTCATTTCTTGTACGCGTCAAAATAAATAATTCGCGCCACATGCAGCCACTTGGTTACGTGGCGACTCATCAACATCCCCAACACAAGGCAGCAAGCATGCAATCCCAACATGTCTTTGATTATAATGATTCTAGACATGAGGCCAGGCCTGCAGCGCACAATTTTGCCCAACACCATCAGTTCTCACCCGGTGCGGGGTTTTCGCCACAGGTTGCCACTCCACCACGACCATTCCTCCCAGGCTCGCTTCAGCACCCATGGCGTGTAATTCGCGTCAAAGCAAGTCCGAAACTTCCCCAAATCTGATACCCGACGTTGGATGCTGTCATTTGTCAATTTCTTCAGAACATCCACGCTCTCTCCGTCAGGATCTGTTCTTCCACGAATTTAGCGGCTTAAATCCCTCGAAATGCTAAGAGAATTCTCCTCGTGTCATACACACTGTCAAAAAAATCCAGGGTTAACACCGGTACACCGGTCAGATCAAGCCCCCGTCACCCTTCCCGCGACGCTTGTCAGGTTTTTGTGGCATTTGACCAGATGAAGATCTACCAGTGACGTATCTACTTATACATCAACCGTCGGCCAACAACTGACCCTATGATCGTGCGCTAATTCGGACCGTCATAACCGATAAAAACATGTTTCTATGTACCTCCGTATTGAACACGGGTTGGGCCACGCGTGACGCCACTTTGCATTTCGAACGCGGCTTCCCTAGCCTCTAGGAAATCCTTCTGTGATATCTCCGCTAAATTCGGCGGCACCCTGCTCTTCTTTTTCCTATCACGGTTCCTTTACCCAACATTTCTTGTGCTAACGATATCAGTTTGTCACAAATATTCAATCGCCGCCCGCCTACACCAAGGGACTTGGCAATCGAGAGTGTACATATGAACATCGTACTGCATGCGTGTTCGAGTGATATTGAGATGAGGACAGCCGGTCTATTCAGAGGGCCATAGACACGGGGGCGCCCACTGGAAACAATTATGGACCCCTCCCCAGGGTTCAGGAACGGCGATATATATACAGTGCTGGTCTACATAAAGGCTTGCCAAAGCCACCGGCTGCTAATCGCAAACCCTCGAATTTGGACTGAAACGTTGCTCTGGGGTGGGGCCCTCCTTGTCCTGTTCAATTCAAGGTCGCTGACGTTCTGTACGCTTAACCGCTGCGGGCCTGCTGCCCCTGGTTCCACTGACGTCAGACGCAACCAAACCGCCGCATCCCCAGCAAGATCTTCAGGTTGACTCTACACAAGCGGATTTCTTTGTGCCACATGTCTTCACAAATCTGGGAAACGTGCCTCTTCTTCAACGTGCGCAATGAAAAAGGGTTGTTGGGGATGCCCATCATGCATTCAGGCTCGCTCAAGAGGGTCACCGCGCAAGGCATGACGATTGTTTTTGTCATTATTGTTCTTATCCAATTCTATCTATCTCAGACAGGGTTGAGTCATAACAAATCCAATGCCCCCGAAACCCCTGGGTTATCTATTCCGGTGTATCATGTACGAGTTATGAGTAGATCAGCCAGGATATCAAGATATAAAAGTACATTTGCCGCTCCACAGAAAATCCATCCACGATCTAAACCTCGTGCTCTAAGCACCATACTTCTCTATGAAGCTCATGTGGAACGCCTCCAACTGAGCGACGTATTCCTCGACTCCGGGACACAAGCACTTCCAAAGCGGGTAACTTTCGTCCCCTGGCTTCGGTGGACGAACCATAGAGTCGACGCCGACTTGACCAGAGAGTGGAGGGCACAATCCCACTGAAACCATCTTGTAGATCTGGGCAATGATATCGTCTGAGATGTTCGTGCACTCAAAGTACCCGCCGCGGCGCCCGCATTCGCCAGAAACGCCCTTGGAGATGGAGTGGAAGGATATGAGGGGTATTGGGGATTGTGTGTTCCTGACGACCTTCTTGAACGACGTGAATGGGTATGTTTCGCGGCGGTGGAGGTTGTCCTGGTATACTTCGTCGGCAAGAAGCACGAGAGAGTGCCTCTCGCAGAGTTCGACGAGCTTCACCTGCGTCGCTTCATCAAGAAGCGCACCGGTGGGGTTACCGGGATTGATGATGACAAGAGCCTTCGTGGTGACGCCCTCGCTGGTTGCCTTGTCGATCGCCTCCTCGACGGACTCGATGCTCGTGGACCAACCAGATGGCTCGTCCAAGTAGTAGGGAACCGGGGTACCGTTATACTGTGCTAATGTGGCGGTATATAGTGGGTATTGTGGAATGGGAATCAAAACGCCAGAACTGGTAGGTGTGATTAACATAGACAGGAGCAGAGAAACGCCAGCGGATGCGCCCCCCGTGAGGAATATGTGTCCTGGATTAGATGGGTATCCGTCACGCTCTATGAGGCTAGGTCAGGGTTGCGTAAGCAGCGCACAAATTTGTATACATACCTTCAATAAATTTTGCTACGCTTTCACGAATAAATGGCACTCCCTGACTATGGGAGTAGGCACCGACAGAGCCGATCTCATCTTTCAGTTCTTTGGCACGGGCGAGAACATCTTTGGGGAATGCACCGGGCGCAAGCTCTGCTAGCGCAGGCCACTCCATGAGAGCAGCCACCTGACATGGCCACGTCAATATGTAATCACCCAACCTATTCTTCTAAGAGCGTACATACCTGTCTAGTGAAAGTGATCGGCAGCTGGTCCAAACCCTTCTGCTGCGGGTTTCCGATATTGGACGATATAATTCTCTCGAAAGGAAGTCCATGGTCATTCTCCTGCAGCTGTACTCGATATGCCTCGGCTTTGATCGCAAGCTCCCCGCGCACAGCGTACTCCACTTTCGCCACGACAGGGTTGAGTGACTCGAGGGTGAGAGGCCGCATGGTGGAGGCGTAGGTCGAAGAATGCCGCTGGGTAGAGATGATCGATGGAAACGATGTAGATCTGGAGAACAAAGGCCTCAAGGCCTTGTTAACCTGTACCATACTTATCCAGGAATCACCGGTATGATTTCTGAAAGGAACTCCGGACGGGCAACCGCGTGACCTGGCAAACGTTGGCTTGTTAAGGAAGTAAAGCCGATCCTCGTCCGAATTGCTGTCAACTGCTGGAGGTGCAGAAATCGAGGATGGGTGAAGGAATTTTATACATTGCGATTTTCAGTGAGATATATACGCGAGTGGGAACTCAAATTTTAGCTCGATTGGCCGACGGACACGAGTCGGGACGCAGACCCGATCACTGTTCGATCATTCACCATCGTAGGTAGACCAGGCATAAACCTAGCGCTCTCTGATTATTGCAGTCCAATATCTGTAAGTATATCCCAGAAGCGACCCCAACGGCGGCGAGGCACTCCGAGTCCCTTTTCAAGTGCTCTCTTTTCACTCCATGTACTACTTCTCTTCCTATTCCGACTGGAGAGAGCTGAGAAAGCCCTGCTGATTACGCGATTGAGAGGGAGCTCAGCCGAGTATATCCCGGGGGTGAAGCTTTGAAGTTGATTGCACAAGAAATCCGAATCTTGGTCATTGAGTGGGCTCTAATGATCTAAATAGTGATGGCAGGTAAGTAGTATACGATGCAATGCAATGTTAATTGTCCTGACGTGTAGGGAGCAGCATGTTGAGATCCTTCTCACACTCAGCCCAGCCACCTCAGCACGTTACGGGGTTCGAAGCCAGCGGGGAATTCTAAGGGTGCGTTGCTCAGCTAGGATGTAAGGATCAGTAGGGTGGAAGGGGAAGGCGTATTGACTTACGTACATCTCCATTGAGCGCCGCATCGCTGTCGTCGTAGTGGAAAGAGAGACCCGTCTTGTGATCAGGTACGTCTGACCTGCGGATGTTGAACGTCCAGAATAAAGTGGCAATTTTGATCCACAGTGACCTCTCGGCCAGAGGAATGCCCGGGCATGCTGTTTCAGAAGACTCGAGCAGTCCCACGGTATAAAAATCCTGATCACGAAGCGCTCGTGTGGTATTTAGGCTTCAACGTGATCGTCAAAAACTGACTGGTCATGCTCGATGGCCCTGTAACCTGTTGATGGTGGGTCAAAATGGGGGTTGAGGCTGAGGGGTGCTTGGACTTGCTTACCATGTCACAACTAATCTCTCTCATGCCCGACGCTTTTTTCACGTCATCCAAGCCCCGTAAACGGAAGCGCGTCGAATCAGGAGGGAGGGGTGTCTCTTCCGGGGGTACCACAAAATTCTCGCGAAAAGGGCCGTCTCAGGGGTTTGCAAAACACGGCTCATCGAAAGCAAACGGTGTTCAGAAGAAAAAGGGCCGCGCTGCAGATGAGGAGCTGTCTGATCAGACAGATGAGGGCGAGGGCGGGATTGATGACATGGATTTGAGGGCGGATAGGGATGAGGACGCTGTCATGAGCGGAGAAGAGGACGAGGACGAGACTCCTGCCGAGAAACGGTTACGGCTCGCTAAATTATACCTCGAGAGTGTCAAGGAAGGCTTAGGTGAGTATTTCAAAGGGTCGCTTAACAAACTCTTAACTTGACCTTTTTTTTCTATCAGCGGATGGGGAATTCGATGCCGCCGAAATTGACAAGGAGCTCATCTCTGCACGACTAAAGCAGGACGTCCTAGAACACTCAGGAAAAGTGCATCTGTTCATTGCCGATTCGGTACGTTATATTAACGATCCAGGGGACGTCGCTAACACCGGTGCAGTTCGATTTCGCTCAGCCTCCCACCAAGATTCTCCGCACGCGCGGGCACCGATTTTCAGTGACTTCTGCCCTTGCTTCAGAATCTGGGACCCACCTCTACACATCTGGAAAGGAAGGTTCCATAAACCAATGGGACCTTTCCACAGGAAAACACCTCAAAACCTTTCATAAAATCCGCCCGCCAAGCTCCCAGGAGAAGGGCAAAGGCAAAGGCAAGGGAAAAGCGCAGATCGACTTGACTCTCAAAGGCCACACTGACGAAGTGCTCGCGCTGGCTTTGAGCGACGATGGGCGTTACCTGGCGAGCGCCGGGAAGGACCGCAAGCTCGTGGTATGGGACGTGGAGAAGGGTGAATGGGTAAAAGCCTTTGGTGGTAATTTGGGACACAAGGACACTATTTCTGTGCGTTGCGTCGCGTTCTTCTGCCACAAGCCCTTTCTCATTTTTTACAGGCACTATCGTTCCGGAAAGGAACACACCAGCTATACACCGGGTCGTTCGACCGGACTCTGAAGGTTTATGATCTGTCGCCCTCGGTAATGGGATACGTGGAGACTCTGTTCGGCCACCAGGACCATGTCCTCGCTTTGGACTCGTTGCGTGGCGAGACGTGTGTGAGTGTGGGCGGGCGCGACAAGACTGTTCGGTACTGGAAGATCGTCGAGGAGAGTCAGCTTGTCTTCCGCGGTGGAGGCCGAAGTCGTGTGCGGGAGGTGCTCGAGGGAGGGCTGCGTGGTGATGACGAGGGCGATGACGCAGAAGACCAGATGAACGGTGTGCAGGCGAAGGAGTCAATGAAAAAATTCATCGAAGGGAGCATTGAGTGTGTAGCCATGATCGATGAGACGACATTCTTGAGCGGAGGCGATAGCGGGTACGTTGGGTCGTTTTGTATTGTCAAGTCTTCGCTGACATTCATACTAGTTCTATATGTCTATGGTCAACACTGAAGAAAAAACCTATATTCACGCAACCTCTCGCGCATGGCTTCAACGAGGCGCCCAGCGATACCGAGGGTGTCATCCGCACACCGCGGTGGATAACTTCCCTCGCAAGCTTGCGGTATTCCGACGTAATAGCTTCAGGTGAGCCTTCATCGTTCCATTCATGCCAAACTTCTGACTCAGATATGCCATAAGGTTCATGGGAGGGTGACATTCGAATATGGAAGCTCGATCCGAAACTCAAGTCATTTTCCCTGGTCGGGACCATCGCCGCTCCTGGTGTCGTCAACTCTCTTCAATTCCTATCACCGCCGACCGAGTTTTTCAGTCGTAGCCCGTGGATCAACGCATCTACGGCGGAGAGCGATATGCAAGAAGACGATCTTGTGCCTAGGCAGCGGAAAGGCGGCGTTCAGCCCATCCTTCTTGTTGCGGGGATGGGTCAGGAACATCGCCTGGGGAGGTGGCTAAGTGTGAAGGATGGTGTCGTCAATGGTTCTATCGTAGTTGCTCTGTCACCACGGACATAATAATGAACTCTAGAGGTATGAGCGTTGTCCTGGCAGATCTTTGTGGTTGATGCGGCAACCTTCATCGCTCTGAAATAAAGAAGACATAAATGGATCGCGCTGCTTGTCGAGGTTCAGATTACGTGACTATATCGTGTTCTCTGCTAACAATAGAGAGGTTCCAATACAGATTGGGTTTAGTGTGGCGTTATAATCAAATAGGAGAACAAGCAGCGTGATGAAAAGAACTATCTTCCACACGAATTCGAGTTGAAATGATGCGAAGAAAACAGATTCCCCGCTTTTAGAATGAGGCTAGAGCGCAGCCCCTGCCAGAAAATGGCTGAGTCACTGAACCCCTTTAAATTTGCACCAGCCAGCAAATAGAAGCATTGTGATTTGTCAAAGCCATGTCCGGTTTGTCATCATCAAATTGCAGATTAGATCCATGAATATTTATATCAAGTACGTCACGGAATGAAAAGACTGATTTCTGGCCCCTTGAACCGCAACCACCATGTCCTCCGTCCCTCTTCCTTCTCGCGAACAAAATAATCCGACCAACGCTGCACCCGTCTGGCCCATTACCTCGTCCACCACAGGCGTTGAGGTCCCCCTCACTGCCAACTGTGGCCAACCTAATCGTCAAGACGGTATTTGCTGCAAGGAACTCAAGGCCGATGAACGCACTCTTATTGACCCCGACGTCGTTCGAGACGTGTAAGTCTTTTCGGCCTTTTTACAAAAAGGCAGACTCACAAATTTTCAGCGTTATCGGTCTGTCGGACGGGCTCACAGTCCCATTTGCATTGACGGCAGGCCTCTCCTCACTTGGCGAGTCCAGACTCGTTGTCCTGGGCGGCGTAGCAGAACTCATAGCTGGTGCTATTTCAATGGGCATTGGCGGCTTCCTGGCATCGCAATCTGAGCGTGACCATTACCGGTACCTGCGAAACCAGACCGCGGCGAGGGTTGTACGGAGTTGCGACGGTGAGATGGAGCGGGAGGTCGCAGATGTCCTGGTGCCTGTTGGCGTAGATGAGAAAACCTGCCGGTCCGTCGCACAGTGCCTGCGGGAGGTAGAAATGCAGGCCCATGAGAGCGGGCATCCGTCTGATGAAGAGACGGCCCTACGGTGGAGCGGCGACGTAGGCATCACGGCGTTCCTCCTGAAGTTTGGACTTGGAATGGGTACGTCTCTTATCCCGCTCGTCATGTTTCCTCGTTCGGCGTCATCTAGAACGCCAACGTGGGTGTGCCTGGACCGTGATTGACTTGGGTATTTATAGAGGAAGTCCCGGACCGCAGATTATATATCTCAGCGTTTACCATTGGCATGGGCTATCTTGTCGGAGGACTTATCCCCCTCTTGCCCTACTTCTTCATCCCTCGAGCACACATCGCCCTCATTTACTCCTCTATCGTCACCGGTATCGTCCTCCTCGTCTTTGGTGCGGTCAAGTCACACGTTACAGGTGCCGGTGTTGGAGCAAAGAGCTATGTGTACGGCGCAGTCAGCACTCTTCTCGTCGGTGGAATAGCAGCGGGGGCTGCGTTTGGCATCGTAAAGTTGTTGGAAGGCTGATATAGCTCCTCCTGTTTTGCGTCTGCTTGTGTATGATTGATTGTATGTATCGTAGGAAAGAATCACTCGGATTTGTAGAGTACTGAACCCGATAGGAGGCTAATGCGAGGGCCCCAGGTTTTTAATATGACACGCATTGCAATTATCTGGTTGAGTCAAAATTGTATGTCGGGAGGCCGAGGAAAAATTAACTGTCCCAGAGAGACTTGAACTCTCGATCTTCCGATTGGAGAGTTTAACAGTCGGACGCCGTAACCAACTAAGCCATGGGACATACATTTGG
>JAFLHD010008956.1:0-16884 GCA_018856295.1 Blastosporella zonata
ACCAGCTCCTCCCACGTACTTATTTCCAAAATCTCTTTGCTATAAAACGATAAGGTGAGCCCGAAATACTCTAATGCGATCCCTATTTCTGAATATTCTGTTTTCAGCATCTTTTGTTCTCTCAGCTCCAGCCCCTAGTGCTGAGTGGACATTCGTACAAAATGGAACCACCGGCATCGTTGCAATAGAGACGATTGTTATCTCGCCCACGCTAGCGATCACCTTCGACCGTGCCCAGAATGACCCGCTCCAGTTGAACGGATTTAGCGCTTGGGGAGCGCTGTGGAACTTTGAGACGAATACGGCGACTCCGTTGAGCTTGGTTTCAGATTCTTTCTGTGGGAGTGGTGGATTCTTGAGCAATGGGACGATGGTAAGCACAATCTCCTTTCTACGCAGTCTGAATCTGACTGACATTACCTCGTATACTCAAGGTTAGTGTCGGTGGGAATGCTGTCGAAAGCCCAGACACGGAGCCCGACACCGATGGGCGTATGATGATTCGGTTATTTGACCCATGCACCGATGTAAATGGTGTGGGATGCAAGATCATTGAAGATGCCGCTACTCTTCATCTCACTACAACACGATGGTACACGTCTTCGCTACGAATATTTGACGGGTCACTGGTACGTACGCTGTTCGGCCGCAATTTATCCGTAGCTGATGGGAGACAGATGGTCATCGGAGGCATCCACCAAACCACTTCATTCTACAACAACGATTCAGTCAGTAGCTTCGAATTCTTCCCGCCCAAGGATAATGGCATAGCACGCCCGTCGGAGTTTTTAAATCGCAGCCTACCCGTCAACCTATTCCCTCGGTAAGTGTATCTCTATTACTACGTTGATGGAACGATAGCTAACCATATTGTCAGAGCCTTGAGTCTTCCGGACGGCCGAGTTTTTATGATAGCGAATAATCAAACGATTATTTACGATGTGGAGAAGAACACAGAAACCATTCTCCCAGATATCCCTAATGGTGTTCGCGTCACCAATCCTTTTGATGGTACCGCCACCCTTCTTCCGCTCTCGCCTCCGCTCTACACTCCAGAAATTCTCGTCTGCGGAGGTAGTAATTCTAGCGACAGTACCCCGCCTTTGCAGCATTCCTCGCAAGACCCGGCGTCGGACCAATGCACCCGCATGGAAGTTACACCCGAGGGTATTCGCCGCGGATGGATAGTTGAACGGATGCCGGAAGGTCGGATTATGCCAGAGATGGTTTTGTTACCTGATGGACGGGTGCTCATTATCAATGGCGGTGAGACTGGGTACGCTGCAACTAACAGTGTTGCAGACGCAGTAGATGGTCAGTCTAATGCTGATCATCCCGTGTAAGCTTCGTAAACTATTTGAAAAAATCTGCACCATACTTATCATTTCCCTTGTTAAAATCAGATTTCAGCCTGTGATTTATGACCCCAAGGCGCCACTTGGGAATCGATTCAGCAGGGAGGGTTTACCGTCTTCCGAGATTGTTCGGCTCTATCACTCCACCGTGACACTGACGCCTAGCGGGTATGTGTATAGTGTGAAATACGAATATCACTTTCTGACACTAATGTTTCATCAGTAATATCCTCGTTGCAGGGTCGAACCCGAGCACCCACATTGTCAATGACACGCAATTTCACACGTCGGTACTCACTTCAAATGTGTGCTTTTTGCTATATTCACTTGATTTAGCGAATTCCGTGCGGAATATCTTAACCCGCCTTATATGACCGCTTCGCGCCCTGAGTTGCACAACGTTCCCTCAGCACTCCCGTTCAATCATGTCTTCACTGTTCCCGTTGACATGCCCGCCGGGCTCAAAGTCAACAATATCCAGGGTATAGTTTAATCCTTTCCTTCAGCTTTAACCCACTCAGATTTTTACCTCAGTCGCACTGATCGATCTTGGCTTCTCGACGCATGCTTTCCACTCCAGTGCGCGTGTCGTGTTCATGAATGCGGTTCTTGCGCCAAATCGCAAGTCAATCACGATCACAACCCCGCCGAATAATCGTGTTTATCCTCCGGGCCCTGGTATGAATTATATCTAATTTTTCTGGTGCTTCATGCTCAAAATATCTTAGCCTGGGTCTTCCTGACCGTTGATGGAATGTATATGGTGGTGCGCATGCAATGGTGCGACGAAGCTGGGTACGGCGAGGGTGTGTGATGGTACTACAACTTGGGTTGAGTATACGTAAAGCACATGGAATGGATCGGTGTCATGTTCATATGTGACCAAAAAAAAAAAGAGAGCCAAGTAGCAGGCGAATGGAACCAGGAAAAGGGATAAGAGATATACGACGAGGGATATCCGGTGCTCGATCTATAGAGCTGGAGGGTAGGTAGGTAGGTAAAAAGACATCGAACCAAAGGTCAAAACAGAGATGAGGAAGGAGAGACGGAAGTTGGATCGCGATCGTATGACATCGTGTGGGGGCGTGTCGAAGGATAATGAGTTTTTGGGCGTGAAGCGAACTCTAGGGTGTTGGGGGTTGTACATGGCACATATATGAGATGAGATGAGATGAGGACAAGCTTTTGGAGTTGACGAGACGGACAGAACGGAAGGGGAACAAGGTCAATGGCAAGGGCACGCCACGGAGAAACAGACAATCAAAAAACCAAAATGGGAACAAGAACAAGGGCGAGCAGGGTACAGGCAGGGGGTTCGTTTGGGTTTGCGTGTGTGGAAGAACAACATCAGCCCATATGAATGAGTGAGTCCAAAAGGCTCCTTCCTCTCTGCTCCACCACACCTCACCGCAGTGCATTCGACTGCACACTCTGCACGCCTCCTCCCGGCCCCATCCCTCCTCCTCCCAATCCTGCCCCTCCCAATCCTCCCGCCAAACCCCCTCCCCCTCCCAGTCCCCCCGACGCTACTGGCCTCACCCCATTGGGATTACCAATATTGGGCGGTATCCCGAGATTCGGCACGCCCCTCCCCGCGAGCCCGCTCCCGCTCCTCGGGCGCCCCCCCGCGCCACCCCACATCCCGCCCTGCCCCACGGCCAGTCCGAACCCGTAACCCAGCGGCGCGGAGTCGCTCCGCGCGCGCGAGGGCTTGCGCGCCCCGTTGGAAGAGGGGGATATCAGCGTGTGCGGGTGTTGGTGTTGGGGGATGGAGGAGGAGAGGGAAGATATGGGGGTGAGGGAGTTTATTGAGGAGAGGGAGGAGAGGGAGTTGATTGAGGAGGAGAGGGAGTTGATCGAGGACGAGAGAGGGTTTATGTGCGGATGTGAATCGGGGTGCGCGGAGGGCGGGGCGGAGCCGTGCGAGGCGTAGTGCCCCTGGTGCGGGTGGGTGTGAGGGTGGTGGTGTGGGGAGTGGTGATGCGGCGAGTGGTGCTGCGGGTGCGAGACGACATGGTGCGAGTGCTGCTGCTGGTGAGAACCGTCGTCGTCTGTCGATATCCGCGGGCGTTTCGAGGAGATCCGCTGTGTCTGCGAGTGCGACGCTTCGGAGTCGTCGTAGAGGTCCATGCTCGTGGAGCCGGGGGACCCAGGCATGGGCGAGGCATCGCCGCGGAGGTACGAGACGTGTTGGAAGGAGTGTTGTCGTGAGAGCGAGGGGGGGCCGGCGCTTGTTGGGCCTCCGCCACCTCCCCCAGAGCCTTGATGGTGCCCGCCAAACTCGCTCTGTGTGGGGCTCCCGCTTCCTGGGCTGTGCATCGTATGGAGCGCCCCCATGTGCACGTTATTCATGCTCAGCGGCGGCGGCGCGAACTTTCCCCCTCCACCACCACCACCACCGGTCACAATCCCTGACGCAGACGGCTGGCCTGGTGAGGTGATGTAGATATTGGGGCTGTCCCCTACGTCAAGCAAATCGGGCGGGAAGGGGGGCACTAATCAATGGAGATGATGGAGATTAGCGGATGAGAGAAGGGAAAAGGAAGAAGGACGTACAACCCCCCATGCGTTGGCTGATGAACTCCCAGAGGCGTTGGAGCGCACCTGCTAGGTGTTCGGAGCGCTTGCGCTCGATGTTCAGTTGCTCCCAGACGCGTCGATTATCATCGCGCATCGCGTTGAGCTGCGCTGCGACCTGTTGGTAGTGTCGTCAGCATTTATGCGGAAGAAGTAAGATGCCGCCGGGAGAAACGGAAGAGGAATGGTGATGGTACGGCAGACCGTGAGGTTGGCTATGTGTTATGGCCATAGACCGGCCACTTGGGTCACCAGGCACTTGTATTCAACGCAGTCTCAGTTTCAGGCATATAGGCATGGACGGAAGCAAAATGTGAATCGCGATAAACCGATTTGGGAAGACGCGTTTTTTGTGTCCGTGTTTCACTTTGCGATCGGAGATCGGGAAGTGCACGCGTAGCAGAGTGGTGTGGGAACGTGGATAAGAGGAGAAGGAGACAAATGGAGAGAGAGGAGACAGAACGCACCTCGCCTGGAAGCTCGACGCGGTGCTTGAGCGCGGGATCGGGCTCGAGGGCCTTGCGTTTGATCTCATCGAGGAGGTCCGGGCGGCCCCGGAGGAATTTGTGGTGGGAGAACTCCCAGGTCTGTGCGTCGGTGGAAGTGCGTTGTGCGCGAGGAGTCTGTGTATGTGTGTGATTAGGATCAGGATAAGGTTGGGGGGAGGTGGAAACGAACACGGTTGATTTTGTGGAAGCCATACATGTTTAGCTGGCGAACAAAGCTGGAGAACTGTGTGGATGTTAGACAAATCGAAGGAGAAGAAGACGGAGACGAACGTTGTTGTGCTTGAAATGAGATCCGAGGATGCTGCGGCTGAACTCGCCGACATTGGAGACGACGAAAGAGGTGCCGATCTCGGTCCATGCAATGTAGTGAGCACTCTTTGCGTCGTTGATCATCCTGTGGATGTATTCTTAGTCTTTAGGGTGGATGGATGGATGTGAGGGGACGTACTGATAGAGCTTGGTTACGAAATTGTTGGTGGCCAGTGGTTTACCTAGGATATTCATGGTACCGCCTACGCCCCCGGGGGCAGCAGAGGTGAGAGCTGAGTTAGTGTGGTCGGCCTCACTGTTGTCGCTGCCTTCGACGGGACTGGCGTTGGCGGTGGTGGTGTAGCGAATGTCGATATCGTCGTGTAGGATGTCCATGTGTGCATCTGGGGCGTCGTCGTAGAGGATGTTCTCCTCTAGGACTGGTGTGCTTGTGAATGAACGTTTACGGGGGAGATGTGAGGAAGAAGATGTGGCAGAGGATGAGCGGGATGGACCGGGGGTGCGACGGTTGTCGTAAGGAGGGTGGTCGTCGTAAGTTGCTGGTGCTGTTGGGTCGAACTGATAGGTTGGGTAAGAGGGACTAACTGGTGAAGATGGAGCACCACTAATGGGGGACGCGCTAGGAGGTGAAGTGACTGTGAGGGATGACAAGTTGAGTGAGAGTGCCGTTGGTGGTTGAAAGGATGAGTAGTGGTGGTCACTGGCCCACTGCTGACGCTGAGGCGGGTAGTCGTTGTTCATCGAGGTTACAATCTGAGTCTTGCTGGAAATTTACATGTAGGAACTCATAATACCCGATCTCAGATCCAATCCCACACGTAAAGGTCTCATCAACAACACGTGTCCCGAGGTCCCCCGTCTCGCAACTTTCCGTACCTCACTTGTACGCCACTTGTGGTCCCTCCCTCCGATTCGGGTAGGCTCACCGAGATGAATTATACTTCCGTTCTCATAATTCAAGCCACCGCGACTCATGCATGACGTCGACTCTGCCTCTCGCACGCGACCTCTGCATGTTTAAAATTAATCCACGAGGCCATCCTTTAAGCTCTTGCCCTAATTCCTTGTGACCATAGATCACCACGGCGCCGAGCGACCTCGCCCCTCAGCCCTTTTTTAAAATTAGCCCTCCAAAGGTTAACTGTAATTTAGCACAGCTCCCCGACCTCCACGGCTTTCTCCTCCCCTGTACATTGTACACGTACCATCATACATCATACTTACCATCCACGGACATGCGCCTGTTAAATGCGCACCTTGTTCATTCCATGGGTGGAAATTAATGAACGCCACAAAAGCGGGACATTATTTCCTGCATTTCTCGGTTTTACTTGGGGGAAGCGCGCGTACTGGGTTTTTTCATTTTAATCATCAGATCTCATCATCCATCATGCCCAGCCGACGCGTCGGGGCGCGGGGGCCTACCTGGGCCTACGTCCCGCTTTATTCGTAAAGAGTAGTTTTAGGGGGGGGTCATGATGAGGACGGGAGAGTGATGAGATTGGGGCTTCTTTCTGGTTTGGGACGCCACATCGAACTTGGTGGCTTTCTCGGGTTTTGGAATCGACGTTCACATGCCGAAAGCTGCAGTTGCGTTGGCTGATAACTGTCATATGTATCTGATCATGATTCGTGATACAAAGACGAGAGTTCTAAATTCTAATACTGCAGCTATCAGGCACAGGCGCTCGGCACGGAGTTTCTTGCAATAGATTCTGAATCATGATGTCTTCTATATGTTTCTATTCTGTACTGTAAAGTTGGAGTAACAGGCGCTCCGCACGGAGCACGCGTGCTTGGATGTTGACTTGTTTTCCTGTTTTCCCAAGTGTAAAGAAGGAATCAAAGAAGCAAGTGGTTATGTATTTCTGGAATGATCTTGCAATTGACTCACTGGTACAAGACAAGGGGTTTCGGTTTCCTCAGTTTCAGGTGTTTGTAGTATGTATATAATGTCGTTGAAGTGATAAATGAATTCAGGGCTCTCGACACCGAGTGAACCGTCGCAGGTAAAAATGTATGATATGATATTTTTACTGACTGTGGACCTGGGACCCGTGATGTCGTCTCTTGGGAATCTTGATTCCAATTGTCAGTGCCACCGTGTCTTATGGAGTCCATCAAATTGTGAACGACTTGTGTACTTACGTGAACGACGAGCGAGCGAACGGATCGGTGAACAAGGAAAGGAATCGGGTGCCGAAGCGCGCTTGAGTGAAAGTTGATTGAATAACTTAAGCTTGGCGTTCGGGGTTTGGAATTGGTAGCTAGGTAGATGGCAAGAACTGAAGATGAGACGGAGACGGGAGGAATTTGTAGATGGTAACACCGTAAGTAGCATTGACACCGGGTCACGATCACTGATCACTTGTTTACTAAAAGTATCTTTGAGTGAAAGATGACAGAGGGAAGACGGAGACGGAGGAATTTGTAGATGGTAACACCGCAAGTAGCATTGACATCGGGTCACGATCACTTACTTACTAAAATTATCTTTGAGTGCCGTGAACCACATCGGACTGTACGACATCGGGGCGTTGGTTGTTTAGTTTGAACGTTCCGTTGCGCGGAGGTTTTGGATATGCCAATATCGTTGGCCGTCTGAATCAATGTGTATATTCGACTGGTAGATTTGGAACCCGGGTATAGGCCATTGACAGGAAAACAAAGGCTCCACCAAACGGTACGGCGTACGGCTGTATAGTTATTTGATGCTTGCGTGGTCCAGGAGTTGGAGGGAGGCCAAGGTTCGGAAGACCTGGGTCCACAGGGCCTTCCATTAGTTCATTAAGCAACGTGCAATCGGAATCAAGAGTCGTCCAGGTAGGTACTGGGTAAGGCAATGCGTAAACCCGCTCACCAAAATGGGTTTTGGCCGGCACAATGTGCAAACGGCAGTTCCGTCGGCCCTGCGTACGCCGCGCGGGAAGGAAATGTGTGGGATCAATTACGTTGCATGACGCAAGATTGCATCAACGACACCAGTTTTTGGTGTAACGATGCACAAATTTTGTGTGATGACAGTTTTTTGTCGGTCTGATAACTTGAGAGAGAGAGGGAAAAAAACATTCAAGTATGTACTGGCACGGGACCTTGGCCCTGTGGCACGCATACGGATCTTATCCCCGTGTCGGCGAAGGCACGTTAATTATAAGGCACCTCCCCCAAAGGCAGTTGTGCCTCTCCGATATGGAGCATTGGCGCCACAAACAACATACTAACCCTCCTCTGAAGCATTCACGCTGTCAAAAATATGGTATGTAGACGTGTGGTTTACGAGGCCTGGGAACAATGTGTATATATAACCCATAGCAGTAGCGTGGGACGCCAACAAAGCGTACCGAGTCGGAGTAGACTAGCGCGGGGTCATGAGAATGAGTAGATATTGCGCGTGGGGGAGGATGAGGCTTCTAGAATGTGGATGGATGTGTGGAGTAGCGAGCTGCATGTCAATGGAGGAAGACTTGTCATGGAAAGGACGACGTGTGCCGCCGTTGAGGAAGACGCCGCCGCCGCAACCACATGTCGTATGATCCTCCTGTTGAGGTTTTGGTTTCTTGCGGTTACAGAATGTCAATGTCAATGTACAAAGGCATTGTCATCGCGTGTTGAAGGATGGTCCCTGTACAATGCAGCCATGTCATCAACTTTGTGTGCAGAAAACAGGTCTAGAACACTTCAGCGGTCGTCCACAAAGTAGGCAGACGATAGCCCGTGCTTGTCATGTTACCTGTAAGGATGTCAATTTAGCTGCCATAGAACCTGTCGAAGCAGACAGTGGGCCTAATGACAACATGAGGAAAAATGATTGGGGAAATGATTCACACCCTCGCCGCGACTTTTAACACGTGTTCCCCCGTAGGCGCGTTGTGACGTCGGTGCCGACACACATCGTCTTCTAAGTGTTCCATTTCCGCTATCCAGCTAAAAAGTGATTATAGTGCGGAACAGCAGCACTTGCAACGATCCTCGCCTCGTGTTCAGAGCTGAGATGGTGTACGACCACATGTCAGATCGGTGGCCGGGATGATGGCGCCATGCGTCGAGCATAGTTGCATGAGGACTTCCGCAGCGACGCCTTGTCGTATTTCAAGTGTCGGGGGAAATTTCGGGAGTTGCGATCGGGATATGTATTTTTGATGGGATCGATCACTGATATGGTGTGGAGGGTGCTGAGTTTGATTTAGCTAGGAGCAGGCTAGGAGAAACCATCTGACATGATTTTGTGGTGTGGTGTGATGTGCTTGACTTTTGGGACTGTCATCGAGATTTTCCCACCAAAAAGACGTAAGTTCGAGAGCTTTCATTTCAAGAGTCTAGACAAACGACGTTGGGCTCAAAAAGTGTCTGACGATGACTCTTCGTTCTTTAACACGCCAGGCAGGTGTCAAGCCCGTGTGCTATTCACGTCCAGTAATGACATTGATTGGCCACGAGCTTAATCCACGCGGGCGAAAATCAGGGTTTAAGTGACGTTGGGGATATACCCCCAGATGAACCCCAAAGATGAAGAGCAAGAGGCCTCGATAGATCTGCGTTGAACGATCTATATTGGTCCATGGACCACGGCGAGAAAAAGACGCCCGCACGACTGGTCCGGTCCACTATTAGGCTGGGTGAAATCAGCTATTCAGGGAATCAACAGGAAGGAAGGTTTCGGATGTCTTCGAAGCGCAGAGAGCACGGGACCAACCAATGATGAGCGGCTAGTGCGAGGGTTCTAGTGCAAGGCTTTGGCGAATAGTATGTAGTCCTTTCCGTAACTGGCACGCGCATATCGGGCGTTAAGCGAGAGATGCTGGACCAACAGAAGGGACGAAGAGATTATCGAAATCGCCGTGGTTGAAATTGCTGAAGAACATGGGAATCAAGGAGTCACATAATCAAACAAGCAAATCACCAACATAGTTTCAGCCAATGACGATGCGCAAGTTCAAGACAGTGGGTATCCAGGCCAGTGCTTCGTTTGAGGTGGCAACGATGGCTTTCTGCGCAAAGGAATAGGCAGATGCTGTGACCTTGAACGCCGCAGGGTCTTTATCCTCCAAAGAGGGCTGTTGGGGTCGATAACCAACGAGGACCTGGAAGATGTAAGTGTCCGCTCGAACATGCAAGACCAGTGCAGAGCCATACCGTATCAGGAAAGGTCACCTCCCGGTCGAAGACGATGTCTATTGACTTGAGGATGAGGGAGACGCCTTGTTTTTTAATCATGGCCTCCACCTTGGACTCTCCACCGAGTTCGCGTCCAAGGGACATCATCCAATTTTTCCGGCTCTGTACATCCATGAATTGCTTTCAACATTCTGACGGAACCACGAACTGACAGATTCAAACAAACGGACTAACATATGTGAAATGATTTGACATTTTAGTACGCTGAGGATGGGCGACTCGGACGCACTGTAGCGAACATTAAATGTATCCTTGTCCCCCCAAACGATCCGCTGCTCCCAAAAGGACTTCGGGTCGAAACCTGCCTCGATCAGTTTCTGTGTGGCTTCCTGCAAGGGATCTAACGTTGGGGCGTCTATTTCAGCAGGAGGGTCGGGTGATACGGGTCCTTGAGTTCCTGAAGCTGTATGGAATGGCGACGAGGGGTCTCGAAACGCGGCTTTAAGTGCCTTTGAAAGCACGTCAGAGCTTCAATAAATTTGGAAGGAAGCAAAAGCTGACGCTGATAGTGTTTTGCCGGGAAATTGAGGCGTTGAAGACCGAATTGATAGCAGTACGACGTCGAAACATACTCTTAGGGCAATCTTAGGGGCGAAGTTTGAATGAGGGGTCGCGCAGACTGCAGTGCACTAAGTGACCACAAAAGTGTGATAAGCGCCAAATCAGCCGCAGGGCCGAATTTTATCTTTTAGGAAATCCTCGAACCGGTCTTTTGGAGGCAACACGCGATAATGCAAACAGAATTGAAAAAATTACATTCTCCTGCTGCCAGATGCCAGCCAAGAAATTGTATCTCCGTGTTGCTGCTGCTCGAGCTCGTGCTGCCGCATTGTTCACAAGAATCTAAGTACAGAACCTGTAATTTCCCATGCGCATTCGTCATCGTCGACTGTTGTTTTCTTGGGTTCTGAGTCGGAGACCGCATATCTGCATTGTGCTCCCCAAATTTCACTGTGAGCTCAATTTTATTGAGTTCTTCTGGGGTGCAGTAAAAAGGTATCTACGGGAACACTGTGACATGATACTCTGAAGAGAGAGGCTCATTCGAACATGGGAGCATCGTATGCATCGGTGGATGAATGGTTATAGGGAAGGCCTCGGAGCTCAAGAAGCACAAGCCAAGGTCAAGGAATTTCGTTCTGCGAAATACAAGTCCCACCGACGCATTCCGGGATAATTGAGCAAACTAAAAGCTAAGGATAGAAACGGAAACCGTACTGGAATGTATCCTGGTCCCCCCAAACGATCCGCTGCTCCCAAAAGGACTTCTGGTCGAAACCTGCCTCGATCAATTTCTGTGTGGCTTCCTGCAACGGATCTAACGTTGGGGCGTCTATTTCAGCAGGAGGGTCAGGTGATGCGGGTCCTTGAGTTCCTGGAGGTATATGGAACGGCGACGAGGGGTCTCGAAACGCGGCTTGAAGTGCCTTTGAAGCACGTCAGGGCTTCCATAAATTTGGAAGGAAGCAAAAGGGGCTGACGCTGATAGTGTTTTGCCTAGAAATTGAGGCGTTGAAGACCGAATTGATAGTCGTACGACGACGACAAAGTCGAAGCATAGGGCAATCTTAGGGGCGAAGTTGGAATGAAGTGGGTCGCCGCCGACATCAGACCGCTTGTTGGACCTGCCATCAAAATGATGGCTGAAACTTGAAGCGAACAGAAAACCTTGGACAAAGAAATCGCCCTCTCGACCCACTCCTCTGTGTATTCGATACCGCAGGCCTGTTACTCTGACATACCACATCCCATGTGGACGAAATCCAGACCTTCACTTGCATTATCGTTGGCCACCTGTAATCCTGACAGCGCACTCAAGAGCTGTCGTGGTTGAAATGGCGCCTCCAACTCTACTGCCTTCAAGCCATCGATTAGCTCAAGGCCATCCTCAGATTTTCTCGCAATCGATGCGCCATGTATTTCTTGCAAGGGTTTCCTGAATCCTGATACCATCTGGACACACCTAGGTCCTACAGAGCAAGGCAACTCTTTCATACGTTCCCCAAATTGTCCCGGATCGCGCCGTATCCAGTCAACCAGCTGTACATGCACTCCCACAGCTTCACGGTCGTCTATCTCAAGGGTTCATTTTCTATTTTTGGCAGCAAGAAAACGCGGTCACATGTTTTGGCCACATTCTCAATACGCGTCTCACTTCTTATTTTACTTCGAGAGGATATTTACACTTTAGGGATCCATATAAACAAGACTGGTGCACCTAAATCTCACATATACATCTTTAGAGCTAGCGAAGCCCCCAGTAAAGCCTCCTTTGGTGGCTAACTCTCCAGTCGACGACGGTTACTGAGTTTCTGGAAAGTGGATGCGTTGGCTGACCAGAAGTCAAAAGTCCCGATCGATCGCCACCGACCAAAGCGAAACAAACATCCAGAATCCTACAAGAACCCTCGCGCTCGAGACGATTCACCATTCCCTTCTTTCTTCTTAACTTCATCTTCCCCTGATCCTGGTGATCACGTTTTGCCTGCCTTTTTAAACCTTTCTTTTACGCGCACACACTACCACACACGACTTCGTCTTTTATTCTTTACTCGCCCTTCACGCATATATTCATTCGTACCCCCCGTTAATACTCGCCGTTCATCATGGTCGCTCTTTCTCCCCGCTTCGCTGTCCTCGCTGGCTTCATCTCTCTTGCGTCTCTTTCTATCTCGCCTCTTCTTGTCGGTGGTGTCGCTATCCCCAATGCCGTTGATAATTCCAACAGGGCGGTATGTTCTTTGTACGCTACTTATCACTCAATGCATGCTGACAGACTTCCTAGCACTCCTTTAACCTGGGTCATCTGCAGAGCGAGTTTCACCTTTCTCAAGCCAAGGCCGTCAAGCGTGACGACTGTTCTGACCAAGATCTTCTCTGTCTTTACCTTGCCGGAGCCCGTGTTCTCAAGCGCTCTCAGCATTCCCCCCACTGGTCGTTGAAGAAGCATGGGAAGAAGTACTCCGTATCACACAGCTCGAAGCACTCGCACTCCTACAAGCACCCGAAGTATCACCAAGGGCATGTAGGAAGGGCCGAGGCGCAGCCTGAGATAGGAACAATTGACATTGTCGTATGCTTACCAACTCGGTGCACCATGATTTCATCTGATCGTATTCCTTCAGAGCCCTTCCTCGAGTCCTGAAGGAAAGCCCATAGGACATCTGTACATGGAGAAGAAGTCAGAGGACGCACAGGACTCCGCAACCTCCTATCCTGTCGGTGCCTCGCCGACCGAATCTACCAACTTCAATCTCGTCAGAGGATCTGGTATGGCCCCCGGCGACGGTGATGCAATGAAACTCGTCCAGGTTCAAGTTCCTATGACAGGCAAATCTGGAGCTGCTGAGGTGTGGTGTCTGGGCTACGAAGAGACGGAATCCAAGAACAGCGATCTCTCGGTGTCACCCTGCGACGAGTCTGGGAAAGGCGGGATGAGGCAAACGTTTGGCTACGACGAGACGACTCACAACATTACTCCACTCCAGTACGCGCCACAGGACTCCAGCAGCAGTGCACAGAGTGTTGTAGGCAGAGACGACTCGGCGAAAGACGTGGTTCTGAGGTTCACGCCCCAAAATACAACTCAAGCTGCCACTGCCGCCGACGTTACTGAGCCTTCTGCCGCCGCCGCACCTTCGAACGCCGGCTCCCTGACCTCGACAATGACGACTACGGTGACTGTGACCAATACCCCAACCGCAACTTTGTCTGCGGCTGACTTTGCCGCCACTCCAACCACGGACGCGTCCTCGAGTTCTGTTGCAAGTCTGACCTCGACTACCAACTCAACCACACCCACTTCTGCACCTGTCGTCACCCCTGGAGCTACTGGTACTGCTGGAGCCGCTGGTATCATGGACGTACAGGTTGTTCAACCTTCTGGTACATCGTCCCAACCTTCGGGTGCATCATCCGCGATGCTGACCGCCAGTTCAACCGCTGTCTCCGCTGCGCCCACGACGATGAATGCCCAAGACGTTGCTGCAAGCATCGCTGGCTCCTCGACTGCCGCTTCCGTGACCGCCACTCCCGCCACTGGATTGCCTTCTTCCTCAGTTAGATCCGGAGTGGCGTCGTCTTCTGTTTCTGTGCCTTCACCTTCCTCGGCCCCCAACGTCAGAGCGGTTGGTACTGAGCCTTACAAATGGGTCTTCAAGCGCGAGTAGATTTAAATAGACTTATTGATGTGTTTTCGGGGAATGATCATGATTAATAATTAAATCAATTTGTGATCGAGTACGTAACGCTCGATGATTCCCCTCATTTCCGGTACGAGTCAGTTTTTTTTAAGGCAAGCTCGTTATCTACTTACCTTCAAGCCAGCTGGTGCGATCATGGACTCCTCTTTTTCAGAACGTGTCTTGAGCATCCAATCCCACGTCGTGTACGGTTATGTGGGTGGCAAGGCGGCCGTCTTCCCTCTACAGTGCCTTGGCTACGATGTAGATGTGAGCACACTCCCAAGTAGCCCCAATATTTGATGCTAACCTTTTTTCCAAGGTTGTGAACACAGTGCACTTCTCTAACCATTCCGGTCAGTTTTATCCATGCCCACTTGCTTGCGCGATCTCTGACAATTCTTCCGTTCCGTTCACCAGGTTATGGTCGATCTGGAGGCACACGAGCAACAGCCATTGAATTGAATGCCGTATTTGAGGGCATGGAACGCAACGAACTCATGGTACCCGCACGCCTCCTCACAGGTTCGTCCGATCTTCATCCCTAACAGGATCTAGAATATTTACCCCCTCGGTAAAGGTTACGTTCCCGGTGCAGAAGGACTATCGGCTGTTGCGGACCTCGCGCGTAAGCTGAAGAGCCAAAAGCCCGACTTGATATACCTTTTAGACCGTACGTGTACTATTTACTATCCTTATTCATCAGATGACTTACCCCAGGCTCTAGCCGTTATGGGCGATGCTGGCAAACTCTACGTCGCCGCGGATGTTATACCCATATACCGTGAGATGCTACCCCTCTCCACCATCATATCCCCGAATTGGTTCGAAGTAGAGTAAGCAGAACAACACTCACTATTACGAAGGGCGTGAAGCTGATTCGTACTGTAGGACCCTGACGGATGTCAAACTAGAGGACCTGTCTTCGCTTCGGAAAGCATTGTCCATTCTCCACAACACATACCACGTCCCAAATGTTGTCATCTCTTCTATCCCACTCACTCCCTGGTTATCCGCGGCCCTCCCATCGTTCATCGAGTCCGCAGATGACACCGAGCAGCTACTCTGCCTGGCATCTTCGTGCTCTCGTGACTCCCCTGAAGAGCAACCCATCGTTTATGCGCAATCTGTACCCCTCCTGCCAGGCTACTTTTCCGGCGTAGGCGACCTCTTCTCAGCTCTCCTCCTTGCCCACTTCTCTCGCCCTCCCCCTTTAACCGTAATCGCCCCTTCCCCGCCACATGACCCTTCTTCCTCATCTCCGCGCCCTGTAGCACACGCCGCAGCACATGCTCTCGCCACCACACACCACATCCTACGCCTCACCCACGCGCACGCAACCACGCTACCCGAGATTGAACGTTTACCCACGGACGACGAGGAGGACACGAAGGAGCCGCTTCGCAGGACGCGACGCATGCGTGGCCGAGAGCTGCGGCTCGTGCAGGGGCAGGCAGCGATTCGCGGTGAAGGCGTGGATGTGAAGCCCTTGGTGGTCTGGGAGGGCTTCTGGGACCCTTGAGTGGTAGAATGCTAGATCTTGTATGCCATATTCACTATACCTTACAAGTCATTTAGAACTGGGATGGACTATATCAGAGCAACCACTAATACGATAGTCAACGATTTGGATTCACGGGATCTGCTTATGAATATTAATATATTGACAGGGGGGGTATTGTACAATGTGCATCTATCTTCTTAACCCATCTTTGTCTTCAGGTTTCTCCAAAGACCCATGCTTAGAGCAACACCCACACCCACCAATCCGATCTGCAAACCAATGTAGCCACGCATCCCCACTGCAACACCACTGCCACCCCACACAGCGCCTGCCACACGTCCCGTATAATTGCTGTACTGTATAGCCAGCGACGTACGGCCGTTCCACCTCGGCGGCAGCTGCTTGCTCAGCGTACTCATCGTCACCGTGCTCGCAAGGTTGAACCCCAGTGCGACGGCCCACCAGCACATGAACACAGCACCATAGTTTAAAGCTTCGCCGCCCGCGCTAAGCAGGCCGATAAAGGTGATGAGAGCACTTAATCCTAGCGTTACCCCTAGGGCGAGGATGAGGCGATCCTGTGTTCGCCGCGCGAAGAAGAGGTTGAGAGCGAGGAAAGGGAAGGTAGTCGCACCGCCTAGAGCAAGGAAGTTCCCTGCAGCGAAGGGCGACCAGTGGAAACGTGGTGTGGACGCGCCGAAGACGGGCATGTTAGATTCCCAGGCGCCGAGGATGAAGAAACACGTCATGGCAAACCAGCACATGCACAAAACTACACCCCACTGTCGGGGAGCTAGCCGGAAAGGTAGAGACGCTCGAGGCATCGATTGCTGTGCATATGCGAGGTCCTGCAGAGAAACCACCTCCGCATTAGCTGGTAGTGCTGGTGCTCCTTCAAAGGCACGTTGTTCTGGAGGTATATCCTCGTAGTACCTCCACGCAACCGCCCAAAATATCACCCACACTCCCGCCATTACCCACGCAGGTGCCGTGAAACCATTCCAGACGGCCCTTCCTCTCCCTTCGAACCCAACCTTGTAGAAAAGCCCTCCAGCAAACGGACCTAACGACATGCCGACGCCTTGTCCAATGACGATCCATGCAGCAAGGGTGGTGCGTCGCCGCACACCGACAATTCGCGGGTCACTACAGTACCGCTTGCAGTACATCCAAAGGGTGAAGCTGAGGCCTGAGACGATGCGGCCCACAAGGATAAGGTAGAGGAAGTTTGTGTAATACGCGAGGGCATAGAGAATGTGTCCTAGGATCGAGGCACCACACGCAACGTGCAAAGGGAGTGTGTAAACGCCTAT
>JAFLHD010008957.1:0-19143 GCA_018856295.1 Blastosporella zonata
GTATGAGCTTACATTGTGCGTGATTATTATAAACCTTCCTCTTCAATAAAAGGATTGTGTTCACACATGAGACTATCAAGATGTATACATGTCCATTAGAAAGATTGTCTCGGGTATAGTGGAGTTGAACCATTCAGCCTCTACTCTACGTCTCGCCAGGGGCGATCGACATTACCCTCGTCATCTCCAACCGCTTCGACGCCAGCCAACGTAAGTACCTCCATCTGGCGCGTAAAATCGTTCATGTCTATCTGCGCTGCATCACGGATTTGTTTGTCGTATCCACCCGCCTCGTCGACTGCTTTGGTTGGGTCCCACGTGATGGGAGAGCCAATCCAACCCTTCTTGTGGTGGATATAGTTGAGGAACGAGCGCCACAACGGATCGAGCGATAAGACAGTAGGGTCTCCGATAATGATGAGTAATGATTGTGCACGTGTAACAGCGACTGTCGTTGACGTTAGTTGAATTTAGGGAAATAACCAGGGGAACATCTGACCATTAAAACGACGAGGACTGGCAACAAAACCCAGCGTATGTCTGAGGTCATATTCAACAAACTCGGTGCTGCTTCGAACGGTGGAGATGATGATCACCCGTCGTTCCTGGATGAAAATTCGATTAGCCACGCCATGAAGTGTGATAAGAAAACTTGAGCCTCACCTGCCCCTGGAATTCCTCGACACTACCAACCTTGACGTCGTCGGCGACCCCACGTAGAGCTGTCCGGATCTTGCGGCACTGCGCATTGTACGGGGAGATGATACCAATGTCGTTATTGTCTGTGCATCTATATTAACTATTGTATCTGGTGAAATGGGAAGTTCAACTTACTGGTAGGGAAGCGACGGTCTGAGCGCAGAATTTGCACGTAAGCCTTGACCTGGAGCGCTTCATCGACATTGAAGAAAGACGGTGATGAGGCCTCACGGTCATCCTTGCCGCATACGCCATGGAAGATGATGGGGAAGTCTTTGTTTGGCAAGTACGATGAGCCAAGGAAGCTGTTAATAATCTTATTGTCACCCGATTGAACCAATTCGCTGTCGTAAAAGCGCTCGTTTGGGAATTTGAGGATAGAACCGTGCGATCGGAAGTTCTTGATTAGCTTTACAACACTGTAAGAAATAGAAGACATTCAGAACTATATCAAGGGGAAAGCATGGTTTGCTTACGAGACACCATAGCCGCCTGACAAATTGTACGCATCTCTCTTCATCAGTCTCTCGATGTAGCTGACCTCCAGACCCAGTTGGCAGGCAATTCTGGAGCGGATGATTGGCCCAAGCTGTTTAGGGTCGCCTGAGAGGATGACGTTGGTTGCTGGGCCAGCCATTGTTTTGATAGCAATGAAGACTTCCGGCTCCGTCGCTTGACCTGCCTCGTCGACGAATATGTGCGAATAGTGTCCGCGGGCAATGCCAATACCCGACACAAACGAAGCCGACACGCATGTCGTCACTATGACGCGGAAGCATTTTGTCCGAGCCATCGGAGGAACGGAAAAGTGCCCCTCTGGACGTATGTAGGCGTAGTCGAGAAGTTCCAGAGGTACCTGGTTTTTGCCCCGTGATGGGGCGTAGAAGCGGAAGAGTTCGCTTGTGCTCAGGTCACGGAGACGCATGGCTATGAGGTCCGCAGCAGAATTGCTCGGTGCGCATGCAAGAATACGGGCTGATGGGTTCGCTTCGAGGACCTGCTTTATGGCCTCCACCATTGTAACAGTCTTCCCAGTTCCAGGTCTACATAAATCGTCAGAGGAGAAGAGTAGTCAAGATCATATCACTTACGGGCCAAAGATGATGAAGGGTAACGATCCGGGTGACTGCTTGACGATAGAAATGACCGCCTGAAGCTGCGGTCCATTTGTGCCGATAAGAGGGTTGACCGGTCGGAGTCGCACATCATCTCGATTTGGATACGTCGAATTCCGAATGTGCGAGCGCTCAGGGAATAATATTCGCTCCTCGGAAAATGCGCTGTCGAGAGCTTGGTGTTGACGACGGGCAGGATAACGGTTAAGTTTAAACCGGACGTTGAAGAGTTGGTCCCGGGTCCATCGAAAGGACCTATCGAAGCGCAGGTTTACTTCTTCCTTGCGCACAGCGTGCACACCGCCCTCAAACCAATGACCTTTCTGGGCACCCACGGCCTGTACAAGAATTCGGTCCCCTGTTTTGTAAAAGTAAACATACGGCCATGGAGGCGAAAAAAAAACTCACCAACGAGGACACTGGGACGTTTCTCAGCAAGGCCAGGAACTTCAAGTCTAAAATAGCGATAAGAACGAGTTTTTTTTATGTATATAGATAGAGGCGACATACAGATAGAAGGGAGGGTATGTGGTCAACCTGACATTGGTCATGTCGTAGATCTCCAAGTCCCACCTTGAAAAAAAGTAGATTGTCAGCACAATAGATAAAGTTATCCAGAAGGGAAGTACGCACTCCATCTGATGCTCCTCGATCCAAAGGAGATGTTTGAAGTGACGATTGTAACCCAAGCTATTGAATTCCTTGGGAAGGAAGACACTTCGGATCCTTGCTAGCTTTGCTTCGGCTGAACCAGTCGACAGCGTTGTCGCCAATGAACCTGGAATGAGAGCCCGCGGAAGAGGTAAAACGTAAGGAACCGCATTCATGGATGGGGGCCGCACGCCCTTGACGACATCGAGCTCCAACTCCCTGGCGATTTTGGGACGAGGAACGTAAGGAGCAATGGGCCGAAGTTTTGCATGGTCAACTTCGTTGCCAACGATCCCTTGAAGCTCGCGAACGATGACGAACCGAGTTCTGAGTTGCGTGTCTTCTAGAAGGAACTCGGCACGGTCCTGGCATCGCCCTATATACGTTTGCGTTAACTCGATGTTGAACTTGGTTGGCGTAGTGGTGGTGATAATTGGTCCACATCCTGGGAACGTAACTTCGAAGCTGCCAAGATTTTTGTGAGTCTACGAAATAAATATGAGATAGGAAAAGGTAAATACGAAGAGCGCCCGGGGTAAGTGCCTTTGGCGGAAGCTAGTTGAATGTCGACCAGTACGATGCACGAAGAAGGGTTGTTCGTAACAATGGTGCCGTTCGCGACACGTCTTTTGTGACCTCCGGGTTCGACAAAACCGAAATCAAAATCTCCAATAACGGAAATTCCTTGTTTGTCTTTTTCCGCTTCTTCCAATACCACCTTGAAAGAGGCATAGCTCTCTTTCTGCCGATGCTTTAAAACTTTGAGATGATTGCTCCAGTAAATGTCCTGAATATGGACATTGCAAGTGACGCAGAAGGTGTGTCGCGGAACTTCTGCAAGCTCCTCTGGGAGGACGGTATTGGGGTCTACGCTGGCCGTTTTAGCTCGCCTGATATGCTTCCAAGAACGCAGGTGGGTATTCCAACCACTCCTCCCAGTCAAGTGACCACGGCATAAAGTGCATCGGAAGACGAGGGATTGTCCGCGGACTTTGTTGACATGAACACGCGATTGTACGTGTTCCTCTATTTCGAACTGCGACGCGCACATGAAAGCACAAGGCTCGCAAGTGAGCATAGTATGCGCCAGTTGGCAAGCCTCATCCTGGCAGAAGCCATCGGCCCGCAACCGAGGGCAAATGTCCATCATGGTGGTTGAGCGTAAGGAATAGAAGGATATTTTTTGAAGGCTTTTAAGGAAGGCCTCATGGATCAAATTTTACCTTCGCCTCGTTGTACTTGAGACCCCAAAGAATCACCCCTAGCCTCAGATACCAGTTCAGCACATTTTCCGGCACATTTTGGGCTCAGAATCGCGATAATCCCAGATGAAAAATTCAGACAGAAGGGCTGCTGAGCCTGGTAGTCGGATACGGAGTTCATAAGTGGTTTGGTGACATATTGTACTTAGCTGAGAGGAAAAGCTTAGTATTTGGATTCTCCGGGGTCCTTTCGTTGGTGGTCTCGAAGGACAAGGAGAAAAGGCGAATTAAGTTGGGAAAGAGCACCTGTGAGGATTCGCGCATTAGCCAAACCAAGTACAACCTTCAGCAAGCGCTCGTCAGACATGATGATGTGGCTTGAAGGGACCACAGATCTCGGCATTTGATCGTGATCTTATCTTTGCTGAGTCACCGCTCAAATTGTACCCTTCAGAGACCCCCTCACTAAACCTCTTAGAGTCACACTAAACGTATTTACCCTCGAACGGTTTTATTTATAATGCATGCCGCATAACGTATAAGTACACATGTACACCAAACAATCATATATGTACAGACGAGGAGGAGGTTGAATGGAGATGATTGTGACATCTAGATGGGAATTGGAGTTGGAATGGGTCAATGTAGGTGGGATATGGGACGGAGTGGAATGGGAGGAGTACGCGCTTCGTATACTGTACACTATATACAGACGCGGGGCGACGGTTGAACGGCGGGCGTGGTGTAATCGTAACAATGACATGCGTGGCTGGGAAAATCAATTCCAACAGCATTGTAGGTTCCCATGATGTGGCAGGGAGGGTAATTGGGTGATCGGTATACTGTGCTGTGCGTGTGTGTGTGGCATGCGTAACCAAGAAAAGGAAAGCAAAGGAAAGAAGAGCGCAAAACCAAAACAGCAAGGCGTTCCACAAAGCAGGAAATGAGGTGATCGGTAGATGGATGTGGTAAATGGTAAAGTAGGATGGGTAGTGGTTGGATGGTGGGTAAATGGAGGACATAGATATAAATCCGACCCAATCATCGCGATAAAAAGGCATGATATAAGTGCATAAAGGAGGTGTGCGTTCTATGCAATAAGAAACATGCTCAAGTATGGGCGGCTGATACTGGGAAGAAAAGGCACTGACCGCTCGGGGTAACGCAAATCAGGCAAACGTTATAGCAACTTCGATTGTTTGAGGTGTTGCCGTATGACCATATCTCGCACTACATTGGGAAATCAGAACGGAAGCCATCGAGCCATGAAATCGTCAAAACCCACCACTGGCAATAATCCCTGCCGTTGTCGCCGTATCCTAAAGCCGAATCAGCACCACGCCCAACACCAACCATTAATGGAACATACGGTAACACTCGTCAAAAATGCATAAAACTTCCTCGGGTTCGGTGAATACTCCCGATGTATCGCGCTGAACTTGCCTCTCAGATCTGTGGGCGAGCCGTCATTAGTATATGTTCTTCTAGAGACGAGAGGTGGAGCGGTAACGCACATTTGCCGACGCTATCGAGATCGTTCTCCCTGTCGCCATAGCTTTTAATGTATCTCGCCAGCCTTTAATTCATGTGCGTCAGTGCTGTCGCAATACTTGGCTGAGGAAGAGGAAGCATACCGCACACCCGCCTGCAATTTTGCGTCCAAGATGTCGCACTTATTGAGGAACAGGACGATGTCGACGTTGGCGAGGAGCTTATTCGAGCAAACGGCTTTCCAGAGGAGCACGGAATCTTCCTATTAAGATTGGCGTTGTTTGTAAGCGGAGTGGAGATAAAAGACGGAAGGAAGGAAGGACATACGAGGCGGTTAACGGAGCGGTCCTCTGCAAGGACTTGGTCGAAACCCGATATTGGGGCGAGGAATATTATCGCGTCCACTATGTGTCATTTAATCAGATATTGAAGATGGGATGGATCAAACAAAGGGACATACCATCGTCAAAGAAGGGGGCCCATGTCGCTGAATAAAAATTAATTTCTGTCGTTCTTGCCAATCTCGATAATAATAAAAAAAACTCAAGTCTCTAAATTAGACATAGCACAATCAGCACCACAGTAGCCCTTTAAAGATTCAAACAGACACAAGCTTACCTGGCTCCGACTCCCTCCGACATCCACGATCCGCCACTCTGTACCGCTGTCCCTTCCCGCGCTGACCTCCATCTCGAACTTGTATTCTGATACACCGACAGTTTTTAGGCGCGCTTTAAGAACGTCGTCTAGGATTCTCCCATTAACACTGAAACAATAAAGCGGGTATGAGCTCAAGGAACGCACCGTCAGTGGGCATGTACCGTAGAGACGTTACACGTTCGAGGTCGTTTAGAAAGAATCCCGGCAACTCCTCCAGTCTGACTTTCTTCCTCATCAGTATTTCCCTCACTACGTCGTCGCCCCATAGAAGCATCATGTCCTTCCGGCACTGGTAAAGTACCTCCTGCGGCTCGTCGGGAGTCTCGAGACCCGTGTTTCCAGCGCTTGTCGGACGGCGCCCACCTTCCTCATCTGAGGAAGGGGACTGAGAGTGCGTGAGACGCGCTTTTGAGAGGGCACCCTTCCACCCCGCGCCGGGGCGTACAAAGATCTCTTGGTTCTTGTAAGAAGACGGCGTGTGCGTGTGTGTTTGGATGGGCGCGCCGGAGGGCGGGGAAGAGGACGGGGAGGGATAAAAGGCAGCGGGATTTGCGGGGGCAAGCGGATGAGTGGAAGGAAGAGGACCCGCGAGATGGGTGGCCTCATCCTCGTTTGGAGGGACAAGTTTTGCGATGAGGAGGGCCTCAATGTGGCGGAGGGGCTGAAGGCGGGTCTTGAGTGCCTCTAGCGGAGACGGGAATAATGTTATGGAAGAGGATGGGTTTGAACGTGGGTGGGACATCATGTCCGAGTCCGAGTCCGGATCCGACTCTTCCCCTACATCGGTGGCGAATGTTCCATTGCCATTACCGTTACCATTCCACTGAGCAGGTGGATATTCGCCGGTAGCGGGGGGTAATGGTGGGATGGGAGCCGGTGGCCGAGATATGCTCCTCGCACGAGAACGAGGTGAAGAGAAGGGGGATGATCGCGGCGATTTTGGGGCGGGGGACGTTAGGGTTTCGAGAATGATACGGATGCTCCGGACAATATTCAATTGAATCACAGCCCGCCAGAGTATTCGCTCCTCGCGAAAGGCAGTGGGTGTGTATAGTCTTTGGAATTCTGGTCGACATGTTCATTAGGATTTGTTGTTCGGATAACAGTGGACCACTACTTACGCCTGAGTGTGGTTGATTTGCCTGTGGCCCACCATTTGTCAATGGTTGAGGGTATAATATTACAGTAACTGCACTTACCCGACTCACTCTGGCCCAGAAGAAGCAGCCTGACGATGCGTTTCTTCTTCCTCGCCTGCTTCTCGGCTTTGATACTGGCATCGATAGCCTGGCTCACCCTGTTCGCTTCCTCCTCTCTCGCGAGTCTTTTCTCGCGCTCCTCCAGCGATTCGTCGGGCGGAGGGCGGAGTGCCTCGTCGAGTGGGTCGACAGTGGTTGATACGGCCATCGTCATCGTTGTCGGTGATGGTGGTGGGCTAATAAAGCAAGAAGATAGCAGGGACGGACACACTGGCAGACAGACAGACGTGGGTCAGGCACATAGTCGAATTGATGATTCCGATTCCTTCTGATTTGCATGATCGAGTGCTCTCCCAGCCGCATCACCTGACTTACTAGGAACAATCATATCCCTTTCTTCCGGCCTCTCCTCCTCTTCCTCCGTCGCTGGGCCTGGAGACCATCACTATATGTCAAGCTCCATATGTCATTGTGTACCCCCACGGCCCTCTTGTAGACACACTGTTACTTTATTCCACCATGTGCACACGTACACGCTCTGTCAATCTCTAATAAGTACCATGCTAGTCACCCCAAGCTCACAGTAACCCTTCTTGACTCATTCTCAGACTCTGCCGCGCGTCACTGACACCTGCCACATTCAATGAATCTGATATCGATTCCCCGTCCATTCCTTTCACAGCATCTGCCTGCATCTGTGATTGCTATATGGTCCCCGTGCCTGCCTGGCAACCCTTTTACCATTCTAGGCCTCGGTCTCGGTGCCTCTACTTGCCAGATTGTCGTAAACTTACCGTAACCTCACTGAATCTCATGCACATCTTACGAAAAAGCGCCAGGCACGGTCACAATCCTTCAGCCCTTCCTCTCCCCATGACCACTTATCGTATCGTAACCTAACGCCCACCGAGAGCTGAGGCGGTCTATCGAAGCTTACTTTCTAGCCATTCGTTAGCGTAGGTAGATATCAATTTAGTAACTTGTTAACATGAACATAATACACCAGGCACCACCCACTGCACGTTGATCAGTATCCCGTGTCAATGATGCTCTTATATAAATACATCCCTAGTCGTAAGTAAGCTTGGCTATAGTCCTTTGACGCGTACACGCTCACACCCCTTCCGCTCCCACCCGTGTTCATTCAATACTCAATACATTTGAAAGACTAGGCACGCAGTAGCAACGGCACACACTTCCTTACCTTCAGCTCCATTGACAGCCCTGCTTATCAAGTCGATGCACTCCTGAGCCCGCCGTTTAACTTTCTCCGAGATCTCCAAGTGAGGATGACCGGGAACCATTATTAACAAGGGTGTCCAAGACTAAGTAAGAGCCATCTGTCTATATCGACCTATGACTGTAGGACTCTCAATCAAGGAAGCGGCAGAGCAAGGAACGACCAAGGAGCAGGCATCGCCACCGCGGTGCCTTTTGCTACTTCATTCTTTTTTCCTTTCAGGCTTCCATGCAGATATTTCAGTACGTAGGGATTATCAGGGGGAGTGAACAGCCAACTCGTCACCTGTATCAGGAAGCAACCTCACACGAAGACTTGAGATTTCCCACACAACGGCAATGCGGCAGGCTAGAGAGAGAACTGGGTTCCCAACTTCCCATGAGTTTTTAGACGCCAGGAACACATGTATGTCATATGCCGATGTATGAGAATGAGCGCTCAGGCTGAGGCCTCAGGAGGGATAATGAACTCATGAACGCTCGTATACACAGGGGAAAAACGAGGAGGCCAAAGATAAATGCCGTCACGGTGCCGATTAAATGGGAGGGGTTTGGAGCCGCTGCGCAGTCCAACAATGCAAATTGTGACTAAAATAGATGGTGCATTGGAGGTCGCATGGTACCAATCGGCGCGGCTTCCTTGTGCTGGCTTCACTTGGGGAGTACCAGCTTTTTCCCCTATGGCTGAAGGCGCCACCTCTGATTAATTATCATGACCACCGCAGTCAGGACAGCATATCGATATATAGCAGCGACATCATGGCAACATCATGACGAAGGTATAGATTCATTTTTTAGTAAATCTGATAACGATAAGTTCCAGATGATTTAAACATGTCGATGAGGTGGTAGTGAAGTGAGGTGCACCAAAGGTAGGAGGCAGGGGAGGGGGGGGGGTCAGTATTTTCAGAGTGGGGACAGGGTGGCGTTGTGGGAGGGAATGGAACAATCTGATTGGATTTGCGAGATGACGGTAGAAACGCTTAGGTACGGTAGGAGTCGACATCGTCTATAGGTGCATCTCCCTCACAGTAGCGATTCATGTGCCCCTCCACGTCCTTGGTGGATACAACACTAAGGCAGAACCCGAGTACGCCAAGCTTATACTTAGGATAATCAAACAAGTTCGGGCTCGGGGGCGAACTGAGCTTTTGCAAAACCTGGGAAATCATACGGGAATAGGTGTCTGTGGTGGTGGGGAGCGATCACAAGGACATGTTTATTGTAAATTCGCCGTAACTTGAAGGTGTTATGGCCATAATGTTATAGTCTTGTGAATGCAATTATTTAGGCGATGATTGGACATGTCCGGCGTTGAATGGAGTTGGTCATCTAGTTGACAGGTCAAACTATCGTCGAAATGGTGAAATGTAATACTTAGCTGCAGCTTTACGAGACAGCTTCATAAATTGACGCATTCCGAGTTGATTCCGAGTGTGAGCACGCCACAAACCCTCTCGACATGAGCATATGTAGATCAAGCCGGTTATAGCCCATTCGGGGCCATTCTGCGGGCGAGAGCGATCAAGCGAGAGATATCTTAAATATAGCGGTACTTATTCCATACGGCATATGACACTACACAGAGAAAAATGGGAAGACAAGGCTTAAGCCCTGTAGATGTATAGGTCGATTCCCGAGTGTGAGCACCCAAGTTACAGAGTTCACCCAACCCATTCTTAATTCATAGCAGATCACGCGAAGGACGGTCAAGAAGGCGGTCAAGTGTGATAAGGTTCGCGGGCGGCTTATGATCAATGTGGGGAAGGAGAGGAAAGAAGGTGGAAAACAAAGGAGTTCCCCGGTCTCCGTCGGCATCGTTCGGCGAACTTGAAGGGACGTTGAAGCAGATGCAGTGGTTCTGTTGGAATTTTGACCTAATCATTGCAGAAGGGTAAGCCTACGGAGGATGCGGGAGAACTTACTGGTCTTCCTGCCGATATTAATCAAAGGCGATAACGATTCAATCTGCTGCAGTATGTAATTGGCTCCTGCGGACGGGCGACGCCTCCTTGAATGAAGGGTCGATTGCTAAGTATTCTGCACTGAGTGTTGTGATTGTGATATTATTTTCGTCCTTCTTGTCCCAACGTAAATTTTGGAATGGGTTAGTAGAGAACTTCGGGACATGACACCCTTTCGGTTTTTTTTTTGTTGGCTTTGCCAGAGCATTACAAGGCGACTGGGAACTCGAAAGTTGAACGTAGACGACGCATAGTGAGAAGCTGAGAGCAGAAGAGACTAGTCACGGCTATAAGGATAATCATGAATGAACTTTGCAGATATTGTGCATAGTCACAGTGGACTCGATGGCAGATGTCTATGCTTTTCAGCGCCTCAAGGTTCTCAGTGGTTCCGTGGCGTACTGACTCCAGTTCGAGTGCAATTTTGCAGGAGTTGTTAGCACTAGGTGTTCGTACTTCACGTCAAAGTTGAAAATATCATATCATAAAAATTCGGCTCTTTCCGTGTACAGCCTCGGAGTAGGCTCCCTCATCCGTTTCTCGTTTCTGACAATGTGGCTAGTTTCTGACAGGTTTCTGTTAGTACCAGTCACCCGTGTCCAATGTTTCGGCGTGCCGACGGAACCCTTCCTCCTCCTTGCACTTCGTCCGTTTCTTGCGCTCAAACCACATCGCAAAAGACTGGCCAATTTCGGAAAATACGACGTGGGATCTATTTCGGATACAATAAACTCTTGCAGAAAATCAACCTTTTTAAGCGAGTCATAAAGCTATCTATCCTAGAATACGAGATTCTCCAACAGATTCTGCAGTATATGGACCAAGCTTTATGTTTTGGGCCCTGTGTGCCGGCGCCTGAATTATCTTTCCCACATGTTCTTGAAACGCCAAGTATCTTGCTATGACTTGGTGGGAAGCAAAGACACCAGTCTTATAATGCAACTGCCCGAGCACCGAGGAGTTGTACATATCTCTCCTCAAGCTCACATTCTTTCCCATTCATCTTCACTTCCAACATGAATCCGGAGACTGCCATACTTTCCCTGCCGACTATGAGCCTTGGACCTCCTAGCCTTCAAAGTTGGGAACATCTTGGATGTTGTTATTTTCTCTATGTTCAAGGATGAAGGGTCATTCCCAGTCGACGAGGACCGCCTCTGCTCAGCAGTCCACAAATCCTGTGATACAATTTCAATATTCGGTTCGGGCAGCGGTGGAACGTATCAAAATTGCAATGCCAAAACATCTAATGGCGTTTCACGTTACTCGAGGTACCCATACCGAACACTTGCAGAGCAAAATCTGGTGACAGCGAAGCGACGTGGTCTTGCACAATTGAAAAATTGTGCTGACTATGCCTTTAGCTCCATTTTGTTCCTACCCAGACAGGGACGAGTGAATCAGATACATCCGTTCTACGAGGATTCATTTGTCTTCAGTGGGGCAAATACACTTCTATCTGCATTCAAGGAACTCACAGTATCAAACGTTCATCCCTTGGTGTTCCCTCATGATCACCACGCCACAGTTATGCTTATACCGTGGCTTAGATTGTTCGGAGGACTTCACATCGTATCTCTTTTATTGGATGAACCTATAGTATTTGGTTCTTCGTGCTTTGCACACGCAGTGCCCTTGAATCAAGTTGGTGTTCATTGATGACACGAGTCATAATATTCTCGAGACACTGGATACACAGGAAACACCGTCGGGAGGGTCACTGAAACTTGGCAGGGGGTTTGGTGATCTCGACCAAGATGTTTTTGGCTTGATTGCTCAATTTTCGGAACCCAGAGAGATCACCTTCCCCCGATCTGCCGCAACCTCCGTGACTGGACTCTTCCCATATATCTACGCGTCCAAGGCTATGTCACTTCCACAGCAACCGTCGACTTCCTGAGTCCGCCCGAAAATGACCTAGAGTCACTCACGGCATTGGTCCACATCAGTCACAAATTCGACTTGACTCAGTACAACTCAGTATTGCTCTACCTGCATGGCGCGCGAGCCTGGCCGTTATTTTCGAGTGCCTAGAGGGTTTTCTCCGGCTGACGCGTCGCACGCCGAAATTCTTTTTTTACGACCAATTAATGGTTGGGCTGGTAACAAAATCAGCCAGGATCAAAGGTCGGATCAACTCCCAATTTGGGGCGCGGAGTTTTTCGGCAATCTCACAGGCATATTTTCCCAAAATGAATGGTCGGAAATGTGTTTGGAAGAAGTATGGACCTTCCCAATATGTCACCCTCTGCATGGAGTGGAAATAGAGTCATCAAGACTGCGTCGTAGTACGAGACTGGATCGAGTTGGCTCTTCCCGGAAGCATAACGGTCGAGTACCTCACAAATCATTTCATATCGTGGCGCTTGGTTTTTGCCCAGCATTGGCAAATGTTTCCCGTCCGTGAAAGATTGAACCTCAGCAGATCGGATGTATTTCCTGAAGACATTCCGGATTTTCTTTGCCAGTTTCCGCTCCTACGGAGGGCGGACATGCCAGTCTTTGATGTCTTCTACGACGGGCATATCCCTCGGTATAAGTATGCCAATAGAAGGACCGGTTCCACAATTCCCACTTCTTCATACCTTGGCGTGTTCCCGAAGCTTCGTCGGCTTCCTTGACGGATCTGATTCGGATTCTTCTGTGCTCGAGGATTGCTCATCCCGTTTGAGGACACTACCAGTATTTGGCGTCCTTTTGAATTGTGCTCAAGTTCTTTCTGGTCCTCTCAAACGATTCCGGGAAAGGAGGCCAGTACTGGATCGCATTCACATTCTTATGTGGCTCAGAAGCCTCGCCTCTGACACTCTGGGAGACCTATCCCATTCTTCTTGGGGAGATTGTGATGCAAGAGACGACACATATTTCCCTGGAGCAGTCTAACGCATCTCCTGCATTATTTTTTAACCTCATCGACGTCAATACTGCCATAAAGAGGTTAATACACTGGCTCACTGGGTTCAAAGCCTCTGTGTCCTCGAATTCTCTCATATTACGGATGCTGGACGATGTCATTCAGGAGTCACATCTCTCGTCTATCTGTCCTACCTTGAAGCATTTGACCGTGAATGGTGCTGCATATCGGAACCATTTTTAGCATTGAATGTATAAACTCCTATGTGTATCGTACCATAAGTCACAAGGTGTACGACTGACACGACTGACAGAAATTCGAATAATCAAATCGGATGAGGTCAGTTTATTTGGATTCGATGGACTCCCCGGGGAGTCGTTCTTCTCCATTTAATTCAAATCGGCCAGTGCTTGGACATGGAGTCGAGTGACTCTAAGAAAGAGTCTACTTAGAGTAGGGAAGAGAGGACAGGAGCACTGAGTCGGCCGTAATCCGGCGAAACACATGACTCAATCACTCTCGGAAATATAATTGCTGCAGATTTTTGATGCCATACTCTTACAACTTTTACCCACTGCCAGCTGTCCCCTCCTTATTCTCTCTGCCGTATAAGCTGGTTCCAGCATGTCTGATGAGTCTTTGCCATCTACACCGGGATCATCAAGCTCGCTGGACTCTTCAAAATCCCCCTCACCACCACGTACACCACGTACACCCCCAAACCTACATCAGAATACCACAGATCCTTCAGCACGATGGCTTGTGCAAAAGTTCGGCGGGACAAGCGTTGGAAAGTTTGCCGTCAAGATTGCGGGGGACATTGTCGCGTTCGTACTACCCCCTTGAGTATGAAATTTTTTAATCTTATCAGTTCGGGGGGTAGCAATTACATTGATCAACACAAGGTCGCTATCGTCTGTTCAGCGCGTTCTGGGTCTACGAAAGCGCTCGGTACTACCAATCTACTTCTACGGTCTGCTTCGCAAACTCTTCAGAGACGACGCAAAGGGTCAGTGTCTGGGACAACGACCCCCGTGAGAGGATTGTTCGGTGCTGGTAACAAGGAGAAGGACCGCTCTCAGTCACCTCCACCAGGAAGCCCTCGAGGCCGCTCCACACCTCCGGCCAGTTTCTCCGGTCTCACACCCCTGGCTAGTTCGAACAGCCAACAATCACTCCCCGAATTTAATGCGACCGTAGATCTCATCCGGGATGAGCATGTCAAAGCCGCTAGATCCTCGGTCCGCGATCCAGAACTTCTCGACGAGCTTCTCCAGGAAATAGAATATGACTGCGACTGGCTAAGGAATTTCCTCTTTGCGGCCCAGGTATGTTCTGCCGTTTCAAGTGGATGTACATTTAATCGAATACGTTTACCCGTGACGCCCTCTTCGTGAAAGATTATCGACGAAATCTCTTCTCGATCTCAAGACAGCATTGTGGGCCTGGGAGAGAGGCTTGCATGCAAAGTCATGACCGTGGTACTACGCGATCAGGGCATCGATGCTGAATATGTTTCGCTCGAAGATATCGTGCCCGAGTACGACGATGCAGATGCCCCCGACGGCTCTCTTGACCAGGATTTCTATGACCGGTTAGCCACCGCCCTGGGCGAGCGCATCGAGCAGTGTGGTTCAAGAGTTCCAGTAGTCACTGGGTTCTTTGGTCCCGTTCCAGGCTCACTGTTGAGCCAAGTCGGACGTGGTTACACCGACCTATGTTCTGCACTGCTGGCAGTCGGTCTGGAAGCGGCCGAGCTGCAGATCTGGAAAGAGGTTGATGGCATCTTCACCGCCGACCCCCGAAAAGTGCCGACTGCTCGCCTGCTCTCGATCATTTCACCCGACGAGGCTGCAGAATTAACGTATTATGGCAGCGAGGTGGTACATCCCTTCACCATGGAGCAGGTGCGTCCTTGGCGTCTGTTCATGAACTGCCATCTCATTCCCACCTGATATAGGCCATTCGGAGAAAAATTCCCATCAGAATAAAAAATGTTGAGAACCCCAAGGGCGGAGGAACAGTTATCTACCCAGACCCTGAAGTCGAGGCGGGCGAGGAGCATGAGGTGAAGGTCGACAATCAGACCACAGTGCCTATAGCTACGCTGCGGCGCATGTCAGATTTGGCGGACGAACAGAAACGCAAGAAACTGCCGACGGCCGTGACCATCAAGGAGCACATCATCGTACTCAACATTAACTCAAACCGCAAGAGCGTCTCGCATGGCTTCTTGGCTGGCATATTCGGGACACTCGACCAGTACAATGTCGTCGTGGATTTGATCAGCACGAGCGAGGTGCATGTCAGTATGGCCATCGAGGACGGGTTGGCGAAAAAGCTCCTTGATCGGCTCATCAAGGAGCTGAAAAAGAGTGGCACGGTAGGCACATTTTCATCATATCTTCGATTACACACATCTTAATCATCTCCTGGGCAGGTCTCTATTCATCGCGACATGGCCATCCTCTCTCTTGTCGGGAAGGAGATGCGCAATATGGTCGGTATCGCGGGCAAGATGTTCACCACACTTGCGCAAGGCAATGTCAACATTGAGATGATCAGCCAGGGAGCGAGCGAGATCAACATCTCCTGCGTCATCCAGTCCAAGGACTCAGTGAAGGCGCTCAATCTTATCCATCAGGGATGCTTACAGATCATGCCTGATGGCGTTATGGGCAGAAGTGAGTCTTTCGTGTTGCCTACTCTCGCCACTCGAAGCTAATGTAGCTCGGATAGTTGGGCCTTGGTTGTTCTAGATCATTAAATGGGGACTCTTGTAGCATCGAATGTATTGCAGTGGAACACACATAAATTATTTATCATGTTATCCGAGTTTCATCTTAAGGCTTCTATGTAAGTCCTCGAGGCTCAGGGGCACGCGACGCGTCGAGACGCGACAACATAATTTACTTCTATGTGTTCCAAATGGAAATGCCAAACAACGCCCTGATTTCTGGGCATCCGAGCCAAATGCACAGCACTCGCTGACCCCATTATGGCAGAGGCTCAGGCAACGTTCAAGGAAATTCCAGAGATATTCGAGGTCAGTAAGCGGCTTGGCTGCTTGTTAGAGCTCTAAATTCATGTTTATACCAGGTCGAACTTGGGGAATCTCTAACAGCTCGAACGGAGAGTTTATGTGGGTTCCCCAAGCGAAACGAGAACGTTTGGATCCTTACGCGCTTTTTATAGCGACTTTCAGGGAACTTGGACCACCAGATCTGTGCCATGTTGTCAAGAACACTGGCCGCAGCGGTCAGCGCGATGTGAGCATACAATTCAAAACCCATAACATGCTAATAACCAGTCTTTTATAGCTCGGTTCTTACCACTTCATCTCTGGCGTCGATGCCTCATCTTCAGCATCTCTCGCTGCCTACATTAACTCTCTCACATACGCCATTGAAGACAGCTCGGCCTGGTTTTCCAAGGGTGCTGCGTGGAAAGTGCGGAATGGGACCTTCTGGTGAGTGACCACCTAGTCGTACCACGATGGCATCTGAAGTCTACCATTACAGCTGCTTTAACGCGTTCTCTCGGGTGGACATTCGGGTAGATGTGAAGATTCCTGGAGGTGTGAGTGCGTATGTGATTGACCTGCGAGGGGAAAGGTGTGTCGTCATCAGCTTCGGTTCAATGTAAAGTTGGTACTCACATATTCCAGGCATGAAGCGACGCCTGAGATATGGCAAGAAACATATGTCTCGGCAATACTGAGGGCGATTTTGTACTCAGACGATCCCACATACTCCCTCGATGCATACCGCAAACTTGACCCCATCACGACTCCAGAAGGCGAGATTCGGTTTCTGCAAGGCGTTGAATCGCTCTTTTTTCAAGGTTGGGACCTATTACGATCTTCTACCTCTCCCCTACTGACGGCTATGTAGGCTGGCAGGTCGGCTCGGACCCTGAAATCCAGGTCGCAACAGTCGTTTCAAACCATTTGACGGCTGGGATTCTCAAGTACTTTGGTAACAGTGGGAGGTACCAGCAGGCTGCGAACCTCTTCGAAAAACTGTCAGCGCGAGAGCCAGAGGTTGCATCTCTCCTGGCAAAAAGTTATATCGGAATGAGTACGTTTTCATAACCCGTCTTCCTCGCGCATATTAATAAAGTTCTGTCAGACGAGGAAGTCAAGGCCGTTCAAATCATGGGCACTGCAATGAGGCAAATCTCCCAATCCTATACGCTCCTTCATGTGCAGTGCGATTTCCTACGATCCAAGGGGAAATATGAATATGCGGTCAAGCTGGCGCGACAAGCCGTGAATTGTGCTCCTAGTGAGTTTATAACATGGGAAAAGTTGACGGAGCTATATATGGACCTTGCGCAATATGAATCGGTATGAGGCTCAACCTTCTCACCAGATCGAAAATCTCATGATGTATGCAGGCTCTCTTGACCCTTAACTCATGTCCGATGTTCACATTCAATGGCCGCGACGCTCACCGAACCCTTGTTGCCGCAAAGGTCCACTTGCCCTTTACTCGGTCGATCGGGGAGATTCTACCTGACCGGCAAAGAACAGAGGATGATGAGGTACGTCCGAGGTCAAATATATGTGATGTATCTTACTCTAATACAGGCCGATCCTGCGCTACAACGTCTTCCTTCCCCTGGTCTCCGCGGAACCTGGGCGAGAGCGTATTCCCTCCTTACCCGCCTTGTATCACAGATTGGTTGGGACGAGCTTCTGAAGACGAGGAGCTCTGTGTTCGTCATGGAAGAAGAATACAGAATGCAAAAAGCGCAAACCGAGATCAACCAAGTTGTTGCCGAAACTGATGGGATGCAAGAGCAGGATGCAGGACGCGTTGTGATCCACGAGGACGGCACGGTCGCACCTCGAAGCCGAAACCCGCTTTCCAGCCCCGACGACAATGCTTCGACGCGGGGAATGCTGTCACAAGATTCTTCGCTCGACGTAAATGGGTCGCAGGACACATCGATTCCAATGATCAGGGTTTCGACCGAGTCGGATCGTGAACGCGAGGAGGAGGAGGAGGATATTTCTCGAGCGGCTACACCCAAGATACATGTCAACGGAGAGGCTGCGGCGGAGAACGGCATCGCCGACACATTAGAAAAACCTGTCCAAGCCGCGGCCGGAGAAGAGGGACAGACGGAAGGCGAGGACCCTGCTGCAACAGCTGAGCCGTTTTCGTTTAGCAACAAACGGTTGTGTGAGCGATGGCTCGATAACCTATTCATGGTTCTTTATGAGGTAAGGCTATTTAAACCTCATCCCCACTTTCATGATTGACCTGGCCACATCTAGGACCTTCGCGTGTGGACCATATTCAGAGCTGAGGTTGCCCATTTCAAGACCCAACACGTTGCCTATCGGAAGACGGGTATGGAGTGGGAGATACTTGGCGATCTAGGCCTCCGATTACACCACAAAGAAGAGGCGAAGGAGGCCTATCAGCGCTGTCTAGACAGCCCCCGCTATTCAGTCAAACCATGGCTGAAGCTGATGGAGATGTATGCAGAGGAGGGCGACATCCAGCGCTCGATTCAAACTGCCATTAGAGTGGCTGCCTATCAGTATGCAGATTACACTGAGATGACGGTGCGTCTTCTGCCCGTTGGAGCCTCGTCCTTGATCTGATGCCACCCCCACTTTGTCTAGTTCCCGACCCAGATCGCTCGTGCCATCTTCAAGCTCGGCCAGATCCATGGCCATGACAAGATTTCGTTCACTCTGAAGAGCATGGGCTTACCCGATCCTATTTTCAAAATCATGGACAGTTATTTGCAGTACGGGAAGGCTTTCAAGGTAGAAGGATCCGACTTCTGATTACCCTTCCTGAATACCCCCTTACCTTCCGTGTTGCCTATACTCGTTTCATATGACGCTTTTTCTGCTTCTGCTGCGTTGAAACGACCCTTGAGCTATTTAGCATTATTCGTGTTAATTACTACGAGTTTATTAATCGCCGGCGATATATGCCCGTTACGGACGTTCCAGTACTCGCTCCTGAGTCCTGTGTTTTAATTTCTCTTCGTTGTTCAATTTTAAGCGCGCGGACATATTCTGGGTCCCAAGACATGCACTGCGAG
>JAFLHD010008958.1:0-26383 GCA_018856295.1 Blastosporella zonata
CTGCGCAGGGGATTTCGGTGGTCTTCGGGACTTGGGTATTGAGAGCCGATAGTCGATAGGGGTGAGGAGTCCACGAACGTGTTAATAGTCTTCATATGATGCCAAGGTAACGATTTCGGGTAATGAAGGGAGGGATTTTGGCAGTGAAGCGAGGGAAATAATGATGAGCCATTATAGACTAGGGAGTTAGGGGTAGTGAAGTTGTTGATGATTGACTAGTACTCTTGTAGTGACGCCAATAGAGTCTATTGAGTCTTGCTAGGCAGCAGGGGTGTATTGACCGAGTTATTGAATGACGGCGTCGACCATTAGGAATTTGAAGGGGGTTTTTGTAATGATTACACGCCTGTATTAGGGCGGGTCTCATCACCGTGTTGCGGCAACCTCTAACTACTTACATGACTGCTCTACTTCTACAAATCTTTCAATTACTTCTATCTATTACTATAGTTCACTTACTATATCATGGCAGCTTTGGCTTCTTAGGCTGTTTTGAACATATTTAAACTGTACTACTCTACTACTAAAAAACACAATATAGCAGAGCTTGAGTAATACCCAGCCATTATTGTCACCATTTCTATCATCTCTTAAGTGAAACTACAAAAGTTTCAAGAATCACTTATTCTCTTATCATCCTCAAGGACTCCATCAGTCCTATATCTCTCAGTCACTAGTAATTGTCACTAGTATCAGGTAACACATCTTACTCACTCTACCATTTTACTGATACTCTCAAATCATATTCAGAGTTTAATCAGTGTACTTTTGAAATTGTTTGAAATCATTTCTCTAGGTTGTTACACTCAAAGACCATTTGACTACATCTTCCCTATCAGCATTTCTTACTCAACTCCTTATTGGAATTCAGGATTTGTCACTATTTCTCTATTCTAAAAGGACTCTCAAAATCTACAAAATCACCTTGACCACCACATCCTTACTGCAATAACTTGACACCTGGCCCACCACTACCCTTTTATATTCAAAAACCTATCCAAAATTTGGCAACACTCTTAGCAGTCACTCTACATTGCATCTTTGGTGTTAGCTCTCAAAACCTTTAGGATGACTGATGATGACAAGGCACACAGCTTAGACTATAAGTAGGCAGTCAAAAGGGTAATACCAAAACAGAAGAGAGAAGTAAAGGTGTGTAGAGGTAAGTCAGGTTAACGGATTGGTGACTGCGTGGGCTAACACCTGAGAATAATAGGATAGGATGTTTTGAGGCCTTTGTAGACACCAATAAAATAAGTGGGCTGGTTAATTAGTGCAATTTGTGCTTGGGGTCTCATTATAGTTTTACTTTCTAATAAAATGGGGGATGGAAACAGATCAGTCATCCTAAAGGTTTCAAGAGCTAACACCAAAAGTGCAATGCAGAGCAACTGCTAAGAGTGTCCAAGATTTTGAATAGGTTTCAAATAAAAGAGGATTGTAGTGTGTCAATTGTCAAATGATTGAGGTAAGAGGGTAGCAAAAGAGGTGATTTTGGATAGATTTTGAAAGACTCTTTTTAGAGTAGGTTTCAAATTCTAATGAAGTGTTGAATAGGCCCCCCATTGCATTTATGGGATCTGCGCCTGTAGTCTGGCATATAACTGGCATTGTATTGTAGACCACTGTATTTTTCACAAGATGCATCACTTGGTTTCCATTGCCACTCCACGACTTTGCCTCTAGGTACATGTTCTGTAGTGTCCTTGTCTCACTGGGATTGCTAACGCTAATTTCAACCACATTCCTCCAGTAGAAATGAGCAGCATTGAAAAGCCACATCAGTGGTTTTCCAAATAAAAATGACCAGCTTTCCCCACTGTCAAAGACTTCAAAAGATGCTTTGAATTAGAACCCCCTGGCCTCTATTGTCCCTGTCCACTTTGCTTGAGCTGGCATCAGCTTTCCATCAGCCATCTGCAACACTCTTTTTGACAGTTCAAATTCCCCCAAGCAATGCTTCACCTTCTCAAAGACCCTCAAGCACATTGCTGATACCATTGCTCCATCATTGAACATTCCCCATATGCATACAATCTCTCCTCCTGCTCTGTGTACCATCACTGTATGTACAAATGGCATCACAGCCAGACTGTTGTCAGTAGTTGGTCTTTTATATCCTGTGGCATACAGGTTTACAATGTCGTATTCATTGTTGCAATGTAAAATACCATTGTCTGTAATACTTGAATACTCATGAGGTTGAGTTCTGTCATTCCCAACCGCCCCTCAAACACTGGCGGGAACCCTCACTCCATCATCTATAATCCTTGGGGCCATCTGACACGCAATCTCAGTGTCTATGTGGATGACCCTTCCTCTTTTCTCTGGCTGACGTCTCTCCCATCCCCTTGAACTTCCATTGTTATTCCATAATCATCAACCATAACCAGGCACATGCCCAGTGGTGCCACGGCATGTGGTTCCCTCAGCATATTCACACATATAGCCCTCCAATGCTGCTTGTTTGGGAGAAGAGGCCTATCTGTTGTGCAATTGCCACTGATGTGGCCAAACAGGGTGCATTTGAAACACTCAGAGCTGCCAACTGTGGCCGTGCCAGGGCGTAGTGGATATGGGGTCATCTCTGTAACAATACCACCTGTGTTGGTAGGCAGGTCGTGAGGAAGAGTGTTGTACCATACACAAAATGTGACACAATCAGCCACAGACATGACATGACCAGGACCTTTGCGAGTGAGCATCCACTGCCATGTTTGCGGAACGGCAGCCCAAGGCTGCAGGTGCAGTTGCCGCTGGTTGATCCATTTGCTGGCACTGTGTAAACAACTTGAGTAACTTCCTAGCATCTTTGGCCTTTCCTTTGATGTAATCTATGTCAATATTGCACACATCATCAAGGAAGGTAGTTCAGTTTGTGGAAGAGTCTGCTAATTTATCTCTGATTGTTCCCAGCAATGTCTTCTTGACCTGCAGAATGTACGTCTTTGAACTCAACACATCAGTGCCCGTTGTGAACATCCCCATCTTGTCCACCCACACAATGTGGCTCCACACCTCCCTGTTTGCCACACACTCCTTTGACCCCAACATTTCTTCTGCCAACCTGCATTCTAGCAATTCCTCGACATACTCTTCTGTCGACTTTGTGGCAATCAAAACCGGTGGCTATTGTATGTTGAAAGCCACTTCTACCAGAGACCAGTCCACCTTTGTAGCTTCATCCAGACCCGTGTATCATTGTTTGGCTGTGCCCCCGCTATGGAGGCAGTACATGAATTGATGGTGCTTGTGAGCATCATCCTTGGAACCCATAGCATAGTTGAATGATTTAAAGAAGTCTTGAGCATTCTTGTTGTGTGTATTATTACCCCAGAATAGTGTATTTGAGCTTCCAGTCATTTTGTTGGAACCGTCACTGTCTTTGTTTACTTCAAAAGTGTTTTGTGTAAAATGCCCATTGAGTCTGGGTTGCAGCCTGTAAGCCAGCGTGTATTGTTGCTGAGAACACAATTGAAATGATTGTATGCACCAAAGAAAAGCTTCCAAGACCCTAGACTATATGCGCTTTGAACTTCTGTGACCCTGATTGCTTCCAAGACTTCAAGAATGCTTTGTACGGCTTTTAGACGGCTTCAGGGCGTAAGAATCATAGTTGTCACCAGATGGAGAGTCCTGGACTGGAGTTGGCCAGACCAGATGAGAGCGCAGATGGGAGAAGAGATGTATTGTTGTCTACCTACGTGGCACAATGACTACTAACATGACTAAGCCATCAAAGGCCTAGCCAACTAGTTACAAACAGCACATCTTCTCCTCAATTGCAGTGCCAGGAGCATCGCTACGCAATACTCCAACATTACACACCCTCTGCCATCCAAAGACTACTCCCACTCCATTCTTAAAGGAGGAGATAGTGTAATGAATCCTTTGTTCCAGTCCTAAGTCCCAATTCTTCTATATTTTTCCTCTTTATTTTTCCCCTTTATATTTTCCCCTTTTATTTATCACACTCCTGCTATTTGCCTAAGATATATCCACTGTAAGGTTGGTCTCTCCAACTTACAACACATCTTATCATTTTATCTTATCTTGCTTATGTTATCATTAGTACATTATTTTCACTTTGTACTTGATCTTAGACTAGAGCCCGTAACTGTAACCCTGCCTGTAACCTCGCGTCCTTTGAGAATACACTGTGGTCCTGTCAACTTGTGTGACCGTGAACCAGTGAGGCTCCTGACAACAGCCTTTCACTTTTTTTTTGACATCAGCCTCCTTTTATCTGCTTCTTTTTTGCTTCTCTGTCATTCTGGATAACGACATCCCCATTTGATTCACTCGACAAACCTTGACATCATACAATCTCTCTATACTTGGTCCCCTTTTAACCCCTACGCGTTCCCAAAAATCACAGCCACCCAGCAAAAATTTGGACAACGACTCAGAATCAGACCCTGACGAGTGCCCTCCCTTTGTTGGCAGAGCCCCACCCCTTTTTGATCTCCAATGTCACATCACATTTCCGTGACAGTTCATCACTACATCCCGTGTCCCTCAGCCCATCCCCATTGACAATACATCATCCATGGCATCAAAGATCATTTCTTCCTTTGTTGGACCTATTACACCCACCTCAATTGAAGAATGGCTTGCTCAGTGCAAAGACAATTTTGAGATCTATGCCGCCACTAAGGGAGAGAAGTCTCTTGACCTTACTGTGAAGACCAAGATCTGTTTGACTGGAACTCAGCTCCAGGATTCCACCGCTGCTGCCTGGTGGAATGCTGGTAGGATGGAATTTTTGAAACTGGAGTCTTGGGAAGAGTTTGCAGAAAAGATTTGGAAGAGATTTATGGCCAAGGGATACAAGTTGATGGCACTTTGTGCATTTTTCCTTTGCTCCCAGGGGAAGCTCCCATTTGCAGATTATGCTGCTATCCTCACAGAGGCTTGTAATTTCATGGGCACTACGACAATCCCTTCAAATATATTCAAGTACCAGCTCTTGTTCCACTCCCACACTATCCTCTTGCTTTGCATCATGGCTATCCCTGACTTCAATAGTGACACTATCACCATCGATGCCCTCATCTCGCTCATGTCCATGCAGTGGGAATCCATTGTTACTGAGAACCCTGGCAAGATCTCCACATGCCCTGCTCCCCCGTCTACCCCATCATTAACCACTTCAATTGTTTCTCCCTCCACTGTCCCGCTCCTCACAGACTCTGAGCGTACCCGACTCACCAATGCTGGTGGATGCTGGAAGTGCCGTAAGGTTCCCACAGACCCTGGATGGGTCAAGCATGTTGTTTGCACTTGCCCAGGGGATGCAGCCTTGGGAATTGCCCCAGGACGTGACTATGTCCCAGTCAAGACTGAAATTGCAGAAAGTGTTTTCATTTCCTATGACCCTGAAGATCAGCCGGACAAGGACAACACTTTCTATGCTGATGACAACACCTTGGACGAGTCAGACTGAAGTCTCAATCAGCCTTTATCCCATTCTTATTACCACTGCCGGCTAGTCCTTTTTTGCCATGTCATTTCTTGTCACTTGTGCTGTTTGTTGGTCAGCCTTACTCAATCCGCTTCCATGAAAACCCACATTGTCAGGCACCTAGCAGATCCCCTGGAGTAGTGGGCAAGTTTTCGTGGTGGGGAGGGGTGTAAGGTTGGTCCCCCCAACTTATGACATATCTTATCATTTTATCTTATCTTGCTTATGTTATCATCTAAGGCAGGCCACGAGTGCACTCGCGAGTAACCCGGACTCTACCCACGGGTATTTACTAACACAAAGCTGATACCCAGATCCTCAAAGATCCGGACTCGTGAGTTTCCTATACTCACGGATCCCTTACCCATGGGTTGCCGAGTACTCACAGCCAACGGATCCATGCAAGTACCCACAGATTCACCCGCAGGTACCCACAGTCTTTAATACAGAACAGAACAAATATGTAATACAATTTAGTCTAACACAATCATATCAGCATCTACTGATACTCCATCCATTTCCCTCCTCGTCCCTACCCTCTTAGACTTCTCTTTGAATACTGTAAGTATCTGCTCACGGGGAATGAGCTCAATGGGGCAGTTAATCCATGATCCAAGGACAGTTGAGGCTTGGGTGGACTCCTCGGACAATGAGTGACGCATCTTGGATACAGTGAGACCACCATGGGAGAAGGCCCTTTCAACATTGGTAGAGGTAGCTGTAAGTATTGCAATTGGATTTAGTACAATGACAATATGTAGAATGTAAGTGGACATACCGAGAATCAAAAGGAAATCAATGGCCATTCTCGCCAATGGTGCCATTGGGTTCCCATCCTTCTCCACTGCTATCCACCACTGGATTGGATTGTTAACCATTGTGTAGGGTGTCGACGCAATCCAGTCATCAAAGGGATCAGTGTTGGTAGTGACGGGGCCACTCAGCTCATCAAATAAGTGATCTGATAGGGAACAAATACCTGCCTAATGATACAAGTCAGTATCGAGGTTTGAACATTTGAATATGTCACTTACGCTTGGTTGCGAAGGAATTACCACCGTTGGTCTGTACTTCTCCCACTCAGCCCTTGCCAACTCAATGGCGGTATCAATCCAAAGTATAGGCCACCCTTGACGTATGAAATATGAGGTCTTGAAGCGTGGATGCATAACTAGAACAATAGTTATGAGTCAGTTGAGAAAGTGGAACAACTGGTCAGCAGATGACTTACTCATAGCAATACGATAAATGACAGAGTCATCGGTTCTCGAGTAATATTTGTTCATCATTTTGAGACCCCGAGCAGCTGCAGAGCAAACAGCAGGAAGCAAAGCTTCATTGATGGAGTAGTCGGTGAGGAAGCTGGTGAGGATGTCGATGATGGGAATGACTTCATGTATGAGAGGAATCTTGTTTGATGAGATGTGCTTGGTTGCCGTAAGAAAGACCTGTTGTGGTAATCAGCAGTGATGCATTGATTAGACGGTGCCGGGACTTACATTGAGTAAAGGGTGGAGCTCGTCAAGCAACTGCCACTCTTTCTCTGAGAGCTGGAAGCACTAGAGTCAAACACCTTGGCCTTTGTTGTGATTCTTGTTGAGAACAAGCAAGTTGAGTGCCTTCCAAAGCTTACGGGAGCAGGCAATGAGCATTTAAGTACTATTCCACCTTGTAGAAACATCCCGGCACATGAGCCGTGCAGGGATCTTGCATGTCTCGCAGGCTTGCTCAAGGTCAGTTCAGATAGTGGGGCTATGAACAATCTTGTTGGCAAGAGTACAAAGCTTGATACAGTATAGTCAGATTAAATTGCAGAGTGATAGTAAAATTAACAACATACCTTGTAAAGGGTATAGCGCCCCATCTTTTCATCCTCATGACTGACATATGGTGAGGAGAAATCTGACTCAATTTCGCGAGTAACCTTGTCAACCATGGCCTGGTCACTGGCAGCTACGCTGGGGTCAATCTCATCCTCTTGATTTCCAACATCCATGTCATCCTCATCACCAACAACCCCATCCTCAAGATTGTCATCATCTTCAGTACCCTCCACCCCCGCCGCTGCCTTCTCCTTCTTTGTCTTGGCAAACTGAGACAGAATGGCCTGCAGATAGTGTTATTTTCTCGCATTGCAGACAGCAAAGATGAAACATACCTTGACAACAAGATTAATGATATGTGCAAAGCACCAAACTCGGTACTCAAAGCCACCAAACAATGGCACAAGCTGCTCGAGCGAAGCCACGAGAGTGTTGTTATTGGATGCGTTATCACATACAAAGCTCAGAAGTTTGTCTTGGAGACTGTACATATGTACAAGCTCTGCAATACGGCCTGTGATGTACTCACTGGTATGCGACTGCAAAGCTCTGGTGCATGGCATGAGTCACAGTGAGGGGATGGAGGAAACGTAACATACCTCACAAAGTCAAGGATGATTGAAACAATTTTCCCGTCATTGATCCACTGCGCAGTGACTCCCAGGAATGAGATCACCTGTGGTGAGGTCCACCCATCAACACATAGATGGATCTTTCCTGGGTAAACCTAGAATGTATTGTTAGCATTGCATGTTTGCAAACAAAGAGACATAGTATACCTTCAATACCTCAATAACAACTTCGCGACTCATTGCAAAAATCTCCTTCACATCCCTCGACACGGTCTTGGGGCTGGGTACAACAGCACTGGAATTGAGATCAGTAAAGATCTCCTTGAGCTCTGGGTCAGAGACAATAGCAAAGGGGCGGTTGTGGCGTGCAATCCAAAGAGCAAGCTTCATTTGAAGCTTTTGAGGAGTGTACGTGGTTCCATGGGTGTAGGCAGCAAGAGCACGGGCCTCCTTTGAGTCAGCAGGTGTGCAGCTGTGGATGTGGCGACCGAGGTTTGAGGTGGACTCATCAGTGCGAGTACGACTGAGGGAAATGGAAGGGTGCCTATGCATGGCAGATTAGTTCTGAGTAGCTGATAGATGAAAGAAAACATACGTTTTGCAAATGAACACGTATTTGACAGTGCTTCCTTTGCGAATGATGGCTGGAGGCATAACATAATGGTTGTAGACATTTGAACTCCATGTTTTCATCTGAGCAGCTAAGATAGTATTCCGTCAGGATAATTGATATACAAAGAGCAGGAAACTGCATACCGAGAACTTCTTTGTCAGACTGGGTTGCCGTCTTGAATTGTTTGTCAAACTTGCCAAGCTTGTTGAGAGGTTCAGAGGGTTCTGGTTGTTTGCTGGTATCGCCATCGTCTGCTTCAGAAGTGGAGGGCAGGGCAGAATTGTTGTAAAGGCCACGTTTGGTGAAGGTACATTTGTGCATAGAGGTGCCGCGAGCCATTGCTGAAGGTCCAGGATGGTCTCAAAAGACTGCTGTACCCGTGAGTACCCGCCCTACCCGGCTGTTCCTCAAAAGTCATACTCGCACTCGCAAGGATCCGTGCACCCCGGGTACCCAGACTCACGGATCCAATTCTGGAAGGGTATTCCCACGAGTACCTACTCGAGTACCTGCGGGTATCACTGACTCGTGGCCTGCCTTATTATCATCAGTACATTATTTTCACTTTGTACTTGATCTTAGACTAGAGCCCGTAACTGTAACCCTGCCTGTAACCTCGCGTCCTTTGAGAATACACTGTGGTCCTGTCAACTTGTGTGACTGCAAACCAGTGAGGCTCCTGACGACAGCCTTTCATCCACTTTGTGTTTATTCTTATGATAGACTTATCATTTATTCCTCCTAAATACAACTATATAAAAACCCTAACAAATGTATGTATTACTTTGTGAAATCAACTCTAAATTTCATCTCTGTCCTAAATCATCATTCTCAGCAAGAGGTCTTAACACAAAATCAGGGCTCACAGTGTCATTTGGGTCCGATAAAAGTCTCGGCATGGTCAGAACACTATCTTTTTTTTTTGTGGATTTTCTATGCAAAATTTTTCTTATTCCTACTGTATCCGGTGCTGAGGCAAGCGTCAATGAGGGTGGGTGAAAGGAAAGTTGCCCCTCCCCAATGCTGACTCAGCACGTAGACTAGATTTTCGGATCACCCTTGTTCCTCGGGTTTATCCGAAAACATTATTTAAGATTATTCTGAGCATTAAGTAGACGACCTTAACGGTGACACCCACAGATAAACCGGTGACCGATCCCTCAACGCAGACGAGCAAATGATCTAAAGGCTGAGTAATATTTATCACAGACACTCCAGACAAACATCGCGCTTCTGACATCAAGTCCCAGTCACCTCGTGAACCAAAATCGTCGTGTCGTCCATCCATCGGGAATCCATCTCTACAGTCATCGACCTAGATACCATGTCGATGTCCTCACCACCTAAACCATCCCGTAACAGGCACAATGCCATGTTTGTGCCGTCTTTGGAACGTCGAGCTCTCGTTGCGACTAGTAGTTGTATCCAATAATCAGCAAGAGCCGCAAGTTCCATATGCGAATGTGCATAAAGATCAAGAAATCCATCCGAACACATAACAAGAATTGCATTCTTCCCATTGAGTCCAATGTGCTGAATATCTGCATGGTTTGAAACATACGGGGGCGTCCTATTCCGCCACAGGAAGTCTTGAATGTTTCTTGAAAAGCGAAAGCCATCTTCTGCATTCATAAAAATTCGTTCGGTATATGGCACGGGCAACTTGAAGAGATGGTCGCCAATTGCTATTGAGGATGGGTAAATCCTGGCATAAGTGGCGCAACGCGGGGGATTACTTACCCCGAGTCACAGCGAGGGCGCCAAGGACCCTATCGTCTATCACACACTCGGCTTCTCCAGGATGATCTCTGGAAAATAATTCCTTCTCCGAGGCATTCTTACCATTATGGAAGGAACTCAGTAGCAAGGTCTCCCAACTTCCGTCAGGCTGGTGAACCCCGAGAGCTGGGACACAACCATATAGTGAGATGATTTATAATTAGAATCCACTCCTCACCTGCCTGGCAGTCTCCGAGACTAGCCACCCATAGGTTTGAGCGTCCAGGGTCTAGAAGCGATACGAGAACAGTTGTGCCTCTCATGCATCGTGCGATGACGGTGGCATTCTTTCCTCCAAGGTCCTTGTCATTGATAATCGCGCGAATAGCGTCGTCAGAAAGATCCGTGAAGGAAGTCACGTCTGGAAACAGCTCGAGTACGTCTTTGGTTATCTTATCATCCACAGAGGATATTGCATCAACAAGCAGTTGCGAAACATCGTCTACACTGAGTGTCTTTTCCGAGTTGATAAGCTTTTCGAGTCCACCTTGAACAAATGCAGGTAGGGCATTGAGGGTGTAGTCGACCGTTTCATGACCACCGTGGCCTACTCGATAAGTAGAGATCTTTGTGGAAACTCAGCGCTTACCATCCAACACAGCGCGAAACTGCCAGGTCCCATTACGTAGGGTCCAATCGAGAACGGCGTATCGGTCCTGGCTGCTTTCTTCGGGGTTCGGGCAAGGCTGGAAAGTTACGCAGTCTGTACCCTGATACGATTTAGCTCCGGCGAGACGACCTAACTCCGATGAAAGAAGGGGCTCTGTAAGCAAGTCGTACTTCCATAGAGCTTCATACTCTGGCCAGCCCATATCTGTATACTTTGCTGTCCTCGACATGTCACTGTTAGCTGTCAGGGCTGAGGGATTGGTTAAGGATCGAGGATACCAAGGCTTGAGTTACCTTATATCCTTGGAGATTTATATGCAGAGGAGTAGTCAGAATTCGTAGATGAAAGCAAGATGTTGAAAACTGAGCCGAAGCTGGAGTTTATAGCTAGAAGCCACGGACTGACCAATGAAGTCACGATCACATGACTTGAATGAACTGTGGTCATCCCCAGTTCAAATTGAACTTGTCCTCGTTGTATCCTCTCACCTTCGCTTCACTGTACAAGCCCCGATACAAAACCTATACATAACCTACTTGTCTGGGTATGGTCAGCTTAGTGCGTCCTTTTTCGCTTGCAGGACATTGCTCGTCATTTACTCATTCATCAATAGCTGGTCCACTCTGCTGCCGACTTGAACTCTAGAGTCGAGCCCCTCATAGCAAAATTCTCTCAACCTGAAACGGAGGACTCTTGGGAAATTATTGCCAAGAATCTCAAGTCTTTCGCCGACTTATGCTTGAATGGTGGAGCTTGCGAGTTTCCAACCGAGTTGATCACAATTCTCCGCTCTAGTGCACGCCCAATAAACAACAGTCTGGTAACGGAGAGGACTCGTCTGTCTTCGGTTGCAATTGACCTGATTAGCACCGTGGCAAGTGGCCTCGGAACATCGTTCAAACCTCTTCTACATATCTTCTTCCCCACCCTCATATCCCTATGCGGTCGCACGAATAAAGTCGTCATAACACGCTCCAGAGCATGCATAATAACCGTCATCGAAACCACTCAGCTTCCTTTGATCCTTTCCTACTTTTCTCAAGTCATCGACGACAAATCATCCTCAATCAGGTTTACCGCGGCAGATGGGACCTTGACATGCGTAAATTGTTTCAACCCGCCAGATTTGGAGAAGGATGCGCGAGCGAGCGAGATTGAGGCGATTATACGGGCAGCGGCGAAGGATTCTCAGGCGGACATTCGAGTGGTTGGTAGAAAGTTGTTTGAGGCTTACAAACTTGTACTACCTACTCGCATCGACAGGTGCGTCGCTTTGTTCTTCCTTCTACTGGCAGACAGACGCTTACTTCCTCCTTCACTAGTTTCACAAGCCCTCTTAGCCCTACCACAAAAAAATACCTGGATATCAAAGCAATTTCCAACGCAGGAATGGAAGAATCTCATCCTGTTCTCCCCAATACAAAAAACAAGTTTTCGTCGTCCACCTCCGCGATAGCATCAACGCGTGGTCGTCCAGAGGCGACACATGCCCGATCTGTGTCTTCGTCTACTATACCGACTGATCGGCGGACAAGTCACACCACTACCAAAGCACCGACCACCACAGTTCGACAGAAAACAGAAATGCCACCCCCGATGTTTGTTCCTATCCGACCTCCGACGAGACAGGTATCTGTTAGTCGATCAACATCCGCCGCGGAATCTCGGCCGCGGGTTGTGTCCACGACGTTATCATCCCGAGCTGAATCCACAACTGCCACATCAGACCACTGTAAGAAAATACCGCCTCGTCCAAACTCTGCGACCAGTCACAATGATGCGCCACATCGGCTTCGTCCTCAACAATTAGTCCCGACACTGTCTGGGCCTTCTGGACCCCGTCGTGTACCCATTAGTGAGGCAGCACCAAAGACTGTAGAGACAACCACGAAGCCTACCGCCAGGTCTCGAGTTGCATCTGCCGCCAGCGCAACATCGCAAATCGACGACAAAGCTCCCCCTACTCGAGCGCCACAGCAGGTAGCGCCTATACGCGAAAAACCCAAGCCAATCCCGAAAGGGCGCGAGGCTCGTCCCGCCGTGCAAACCCGCCCAACCACATCAATTAACAACACGAAACCGAAAGCTAGCGGCGTCACGCAGCCAACTCTATCTCAGATGTCTCGGGTCAAAGCTACCGCTGACCGCAAACAACCCAACACCAGCGCACCGAAGCAGCTGTGGGGCCGTCCTGCCGCGTCCAAAGTAGTCCCTTCGTCTACTTCTACAACCGAAAAGGGCAAGTTCAAGCCTACGCGCATCACAGGGACCGGAGTTAAAAAAACTATTCAACCAGCCACAGTGCCACTTCCTCCGTCCCCTACACTCTCGATTCAATCTGGCGCACCTATTGAAGAAGAGCTAGCTGCACTTTGCCTCACCAAACCTGATGAAAACCAAGCCATTACAGCCACCCACATCGTGCACGAGGAGGCAGTGTGCACACCTGAAGAGCTGGGTCCTTCCCTCGTCATTGTTCACGCGGAAGACGAACCAGAAACAGATATCATGACTACTCAAGGCGGGGATGAAATTGCGACTGCTCCTCATGTTGCTTCGGAATCTGGTGATGACACTGGACCGGAGGGACCGACAACACCAACAGTCATTTCAGTAGACACTATTTTCGACACAAGCGCAAAGACACCGATCTCATCACTACTATCCTCCATCCAGCGAGGTTTCCTGTTGACACCTTGTTCACCGTTATCCCCTCCCCAGTCATATCTAGACCGTGCTGTCGAGAAGCCCATCATCCCCTTCCCACTAGCTATCGACGGCTCCGGGACTGAGCAAGAAAAGGCGCCGCAAGGATTAAAACCGTTTATGTTTGGATTGGTAGGCGAAGAGTATGGGCGTTCGATGCTTGGTAATGTGGAAAATCTGAATATTGACAAGTAGCAGACCATAGTTGTTCTATTGCGGATGTATATTAGTAGTATAGATTTTATGCGAGTTGTCTAATCAAGATGATGAGGGTTGTTTAGAGATTGAAAGCTGACGAGGCATACTCAATGGGTTAGGTACTTTCTGCCTTTGAGGAGACGACGGCCAAGGATCTTGCGCCCTCCGAGGCTCCTTTTGCGGGCAAGGAAGCCGTGCTTTCTCTTCCTCTTCCTCTGAGAGGGCTGATATTCTGTGCCTCGTGATCCGTGTCTGAGCTGGAGTACAGCGGCGAGTATGGGAGATGAGGACCATGCGGCGGGGGTAGATAGCGGGAGGTAGGAGGTGCGGGCGAGAAGGAGGGGCTTTGGTGCTGGGAGGGATGCTATGGAGAGGGATGGGCGCTTAACGAAGTTTGTGGCGGGTGGGAGGCGCGGTGGCGCAGCGAGGAGGCGGGCTAGTGCACGCGTTATGCGAGGCATTGTGTGGCGGTGGTCACTAGCAGAGACGACGAGCCTGGAGAGCAACTTTTGTGGGCGGTAGTCACGTGCTGCGGAAAGTGCCGTCACGAGTCAGAAATTATCTGGGATTTGGGCAGAAACGAGATGCTGAAGTGTGCGTTTCCGTTCCGACGCTCATCGATCTTGTCCCAACGCAGCATCCACGCCATGCAAAATCAGCAATACACAGGCCCATGGTCTGCACACAAAGTCCGCGACCAGTTCTTTGCCTTTTTCCGCTCAAAGGACCACTCCTTCGTCCCCTCGTCCCCCACAATCCCCTTCGATGATCCCACTCTTCTTTTCGCTAATGCAGGCATGAACCAGGTAATCAATTCAACATTCACACTTAACAACTCTTATCCCCCTTTCTCAGTACAAATCCATCTTCCTGGGCACCGTTGACCCCCACTCCGATCTATCCAAGTTGAAGCGTGCCTTCAATTCACAAAAGTGTATCAGGGCTGGAGGAAAGCACAATGGTATTCCCCACACAATCCCTTTCAGAATAAAATATCGATCTTTCTCTCAACAGACCTCGAGGACGTCGGCAAGGACTCTTATCACCATACATTCTTCGAGATGCTGGGCAATTGGTCCTTTGGAGATTACTTCAAGGTCAGTCACCTGAACGACATTCTTTTACACTGCTCATGCATCTTTCACAGAAAGAAGCCGTGGAGTATTCCTGGGAGCTCTTGACTGATGTCTACAAACTCTCCCCCGATAGGCTCTACGTCACTTACTTCGAGGGCGACCCCAAAGCTGGATTGGAGCCCGATCTCGAAGCCAAGCAATTTTGGCTCGACCAAGGAGTTGCTGAGGATCACATATTGCCAGGCAATGCAAAAGACAATTTTTGGGGTATGTGTGGCATTTGGCACTATCCAGTCTCGAGTTCTGACCCTCCTCTTAGAAATGGGTGCGACCGGTCCCTGTGGGCCATGCAGGTGAGATCTCTCCGTTCTCTGTTCTCCTACATCTCATACCAACGGCCATGATCCTGCTAGCGAAATTCACTACGATCGCATCGGGGGTAGAAATGCTGCCCATCTCGTTAACCAGGACGACCCCGATGTGCTTGAGATCTGGAACAACGTTTTCATCCAGTTCAACCGCGAAAACGATGGCTCCCTCAAGTCACTCCCCTCCAAACATGTGGATACAGGAATGGGTTTCGAGCGTCTCGTTTCCGTTATACAGGATAAACGCTCGAATTACGACACCGATGTCTTTACGCCGATTTTCGAAAAAATTCAGCAACTGACGGGCGTCCGACCATACGAAGGACGCTTCGGCAATGACGACACAGATGGTATCGATACTGCCTATCGTGTTGTCGCGGACCATGTCCGCACCTTGACTTTCGCTTTGAGTGACGGTGGCGTGCCCAATAACGTCGGACGTGGTTACGTTTTAAGGCGCATCTTGAGGAGAGGCGCCCGTTATGCCAGGAAGAAACTGGGCGTTACCATTGGACACTTCTTCTCCGACCTTCTCCCAGTCGTTGTAGAGAATATGGTGAGAATTATGCCCCTCATAACGCGCACTCAGCTCAGTCTTTTTTAGGGTGATGTTTTCCCCGAGATTACTAAAAAGCTCGATGATATTAAGGAGCTTCTTGACGAGGAAGAAGAATCCTTCTCTCGCACCCTGGACCGCGGAGAAAAGCTGTTCGACGAGTTTGCCGCGACTGCAAAGGAACGAGGTGTGAAGGAGCTTAATGGAAAGGACGTGTGGCGTCTCTATGACACCTTTGGCTTCCCCGTCGACCTGACAAGGCTAATGGCAGAAGAACTTGGCCTCACGGTCAATGACGAAGAGTTCGAAGCTGCACAGGCGGCATCCAAGGAGGCAAGCAAGGCCACGAAGAAGGTTGGAGGAACTGAGCTCGTCAAGCTCGATGTACATGACATCGCTGCACTTGAAGCAAACGCGTCTGTCCCTAAGACGGATGATTCAGCAAAGTTTAGTAAGTTGGACGGTCCTCATGTCTGCATAATGGAACTGAACTTGTCCAGACCTTGGCAACATTACCGCTCAAGTGAAGGCGATCTTCCACAACAAGTCCTTCGTGTCCTCAACTTCCGACATCCCTGAAAATGCTTCTTTCGGAATCATCCTTGACAAGACGAGCTTTTATGCGGAGTCTGGTGGCCAGGAATATGATACTGGAAACATCGTGATTGATGGTATCGCCGACTTCGACGTGACTAACGTCCAGGTCTACAATGGTTATGTTTTTCATACGGGTGACCTCAAGTACGGAAAGATCAACGTCGGAGATGAAGTCGTTGCATCTTACGACGAGGTCAGCCGTGTTCGGCAACTCTGCATTCGTACCCCTTGATCCTGATAATGCTTCTTGCAGCTTCGGAGATGGCCTCTGCGAAACAACCATACCGCTACACATATACTCAACTTTTCGCTTCGTGAGGTCCTTGGTGACCACATCGACCAGAAAGGCTCTCTCGTTGCACCCACCAAACTGCGATTCGATTTTTCGCACAAGGCCGGAATCGCCCTGTCAGACCTTGCCAAGATTGAATCGATGAGTGTCGACTGGATCAAGAAGAATGTTCGCGTTTTCAGCAAGGAACTCAGTCTTCAAACTGCGCACAAGATCCCCGGTCTGAGAGCTGTCTTTGGAGAGACCTACCCAGATCCTGTACGCGTGGTTACTTTGGAATACGATGTCGAGGATATCGCCAAAGACGTCGAGAACCTCAAGTGGCGCGGTACGAGCGTTGAATTCTGCGGTGGAACGTAAGTCCTTCACTGCTATTATATTCATATCCATTCTGATATTTCTGGTCCAGACATGTTGCCAAGACCGGCGATATCAAGGACTTTGTCATTACTGACGAGTCCGGTATTGCGAAAGGTATTCGCAGGATTGTAGCCGTTACTGGTCACGAGGCTCAGGCAGTTACCCGTACTGCTCAGGAGCTCAAAGAGAAGCTGGATGCGATCGAACAACTTGCTGGAAGGGAGAAGGATACCGCGCTCAAGGCACTCAGTGTGGTAAGTCATATCACCCAACCGCCGATAAGTAACCTGATATATCGTAAATGCAGGTGCTAGGACAGTCCGACATCTCTGTGATCAAGAAAGCTGAGCTCAAGGACCGTCTGGGCGCCATCCGCAAGGCCTTCGATAAGCAAGTCAAGGAGAAGGAGACATTGGCTAACAAAGAGGTGACTTACAAGCTCCACTGTACCACCATTATCTGACCGTGTTGCAACCCAGGCTATTGATGCGCTGCAGAAGTATTTTAACGATAACCCCGAGGCGGTGGCATACGCTGCCATTCTTGATGTCGACGGTAATTCCAAGGTAGTATCTATGCGCTTCAGCATTTTCTGCGAAACTCAAAACATCTTTCCAGATACTGCAAAGTGTGGCCGCGCAAGGCAAGAAGCTTGGGAAGGCGGTTTATGTATTGAGCGTCGACGCAGAAGCTGGCAAGGTCGCGCATGTGAACTACGTTCCGCCCCAACTCAAGGAGAAGGGACTGGATGCACGGACCTGGGCCACTCGCGTCACAGTTGTGATCGGTGGGAAGGCGAGTAGACCTCTTCCGAATGTTCAGATTTAACCTTATTAACATCTATGTTCCAGGCGGGTGGCAAGGAAGAGAGTGCCCAAGGCGTGGGTATTGAGGTGTTGAAAGTCGAGGAAGCCCTCAAGGCCGCCCAATCATATCTTACTACTTCATTATCTTCATAATATTTCCCTGACGTCGGTATAATGTGCTGTAATATCCATAGACATTCCATAGACAATACAAAGGCTTGTACGATAAGTGCGCCGACGATAAATTCATGCATAGAGCCTTGGAAAGTAATATAGCCAAACAGGCGGAAGATGCCGATCGTGGTGTGAAGTGTAGTGTATCAAACGACGCTACCGCCGTCTACATCAAGTCAATCCCGGGCGTCCGCAAGGTGAGGCCGTTTTCACGACTATTCAGATACGCAAACTACACTCTGGAGAACCCTACGCGGCTGGAAATGGGTGAAACGATGAAGATTTGGGTTGGATGGCGGGACTTGGTTATGGATGTTGTAACAAGGCCAAATTCTGACAAGTTTTCGTTTAGGCCAAAACCATCATGTCGCTCGTCGTTCCCGAGGCCCACCAGCAATTCCAGGTGCGTATCATGCCTCCTGCACAATGAGCGAATTCAATCTCAAATGTGGTCATGCAGCACATTCTCCGTCTCCTCAACACCAACGTTGATGGTAAACGCAAAATCATGTACGCCCTGACCGAGATCAAGGGTGTTGGTCGTCGCTACTCCAACTTGGTCTGCAAGAAGGCCGATGTCGATCTCAACAAACGGTGCGTGGAGGATTTTTGCATGAGGTGTACTTGGAGCTAAGATTAAGGAATATAGTGCTGGAGACCTCAACTCCGATGAGCTCGAGCGTATCGTGACCATCATCCAAAACCCGACACAGTTCAAGATTCCCACATGGTTCCTGAACAGGCAAAAGGACATCGTCGATGGCAAGAATTCCCAGATTCTCTCCAATGGTGTCGACTCCAAGCTCCGTGACGATCTTGAGCGGCTAAAGAAGATCCGTGCTCACCGTGGTCTGAGGCACTACTGGGGCCTCCGTGTCAGGGGTCAACACACCAAGACCACTGGTAGGTGGGATCTGTACAGCGTGTTTTATGTTGCTGATGCATTTTTGTTTCTCAGGTCGTCGTGGCAAGACTGTCGGTGTGTCGAAAAAGCGCAACTAGTGTGTGGGCTGGGTGGATTATGCTATGACTGTCATGTATTCGATTTCTATGTCTATGAGAAACGTATGCATCCCTGCGATTCTGAGAACGAGTAAGAGTGTGCGAGAAATCTGTGTGATGGGCACGTGGATGGATTCGCGTTGACAAGTTTGAAAAGTTGAATCCTATGTAGTTCTTGCAAAATGACTACTACCTGGCCCCCGTCGGGACCTATTTCACATCCATGGTTCAAGCAGGCCAGCACGAAACGGAAGCTCTCTCTACATGACGATAGCCCAACGTCGAGTCGGAGCCGTTCCCATAGCCCTTCGCCTCCGCTGTCGAAACGCCGGAAACAGAACACCATCCTAGAAGCTGGCTTTTCCTCACTCAGCCTCACCAACGCAGAGCCCAGTGCTTCTGGGGGACTTCCCTATGTTTCTGAACTTGACACTGACTATTCGCCCATGGAATCCGACGAGGTCTGTGTACAAGAGGTCATCGAGGAACCGGGCATCCCTGAAGTAAAAATGAAGTCGTCGTCGTGGTACGAGCCTGAACCGGATCGTATGTACTTGACGTGGACGTGGTATTCACTGTTAATGGATTTGGATTTAGGGATTGTGGTTACGACATTGGACTCGTCTGACGAAGAAGATGAGGTGACGGATGCCGACACGACTACATTGACGATACCACCGGCGCTTCTGAAGGAACTGATGTCGCAGCCGCCACGACCTCCGATTTTAGGGCCGAAGAATGGGAACCATGCACTGGTGCTTTTCAAGCCATTATCGGTGCCGGGTAGGGAGGATGACAAGAAGACGGGCAGCGTTATATTCAAGGATGATGATGCCATGGACGTTGGGCCGTAACTATGTAATGAGAAAAGTCTACATAAAAAAAAGGCATAAATGAATGAAGGATACGTCTAGCTACTGCCTGCAGTGCCGAAGTGGATAGTCTCATCGGCCCTTCGCTGGTGGTCTGCATGGTTTGTGGAGGAGTCTGGGGGTGCGTAGAGCTGATATGGGTGATGATGCCTGGCATGTGCGTGGGGGTGGGGGACATGGTGCATCTGTGGGGACGGGTATGGGGGGTTGAGGGTAATGGAAGCTGATGTGGAGGGTTGAGAGTAGGGAGACTTTGCAGGGGGGGTGTGAGAGTGGGAATGAGGGAGATGATGGTGATAGGAGGCGGGGTTGATGAAAGGGACATGTTCTGGTACGACTGGGGAGGGAATGTCCATGGTATCGTCGTCCTCCATGTCGTCTTCGTGTTCGTCCGGTGGATGTGGATCTGCTAGTTTCTGTACAGCGATCTCGTCTGCGGTGAGAAAACGGCCACCGGGGCCTCTGGGACGTCGCATGGCGTGTTTGTGACGAGATTCATGGAGGTATGGCTGATAGAATACGGTGAGTAGAGGGTAGGTAAATATATTAAAGAGGCCACGTACCTTGCGCTGGCGCGACAGACGATGGACTTCTTCAAGACGCGCCCGTGCGACGCGCCGCTTGAGAATGCGAAAATACTGTTTCGCGTTTACATAGAGGGGCTCGTCGTCGATGGTCTGATCGTCGTTCTGCTGCTGGTGATTGTCGAACAGGGGTGGGCGGTCAAAGTTGAGCTGATAGGGAGGAGGAAACAGCTCCATCGTCGCACAGAACGTCGGCTTGCAGTCGTCTTCAACGAGTCACAGTCACGTCACTCTCAGAAATGCCCGACCACGACGACCTCGCAAAACTCAAAGTCACAGAACTCAAGGTCATTCTATCAAAGGCAGAGATATCTTCTCCAGCTCGCAAGAATGATATTATCGTCAAAATTCTCGGTGAACCAAAGGCACTTGCCGTCTACGCCCAGCTCTACCCCTCCGATGCCGATGTTCAAGACGCGCCACCCACCACACCACCCACAACCACAACCACCATACCCCCACCCGAACCTGTACCTGTACAACCCCTAGTAGACGAAGCAGAGAAACGTCGTCTCCGTGCAGAGCGTTTCGGCATCCCCGTCGTCGAGGCACCTAAACCACGCCCCACTGCACCTCAAAAGCGTTCTCCGCTTGATGTACGCGTCTAACCAACACATACCTCTCATAAATCTCACACCATCCCCCAGGATCCCACCAAACTCGCAACCAGAGCTGCCCGCTTTGCAGCAAACCAGAGCCAGAAGCGTCCTCCAGCAGAGAGCGTCGACCCCGCAGAGGAAGAAAGGCGCAGAAAACGTGCAGAACGCTTTGGAATCAACCCTACCGTAAGTACTACGCGTCCTCGTCCCGCTCACCCTAACAACACCCCAAACAGGCTGCATAACTGTATCCACCTGTATCTATACCTTTGTTGTTTGTAATAAATCATTTTGCCAAACAAGGCCCAAAAATTCAGTCAACCCTTCCTGTGCTTGTCCGCTCATCGTCATGCGCAAGCAGCTAGACCCCCGCATTCCTATTCTAATCAACAACAATGTCAAGAAAAACCACCGTTCATTCATAGTCTTGGTTGGTGACAAGGCCAGAGACCAGGTAACTACTCCCCCAATTACCTTGACATATACCTACCCCTGCAAGTAGATCGTCAACCTCCACTTTCTTCTCTCCCAAGCCCGCGTCTCTGCACGCCCCTCGGTTCTCTGGTGCTACAAGAAGGAGTTAGGCTTTACGACGTGAGTTCCCATATCAACCTCTCCTGAACCGTCTTGCAATCTCGTCGTCCCTTAGCCATCGAAAAAAACGCGAGGCAAAAATCAAGAGAGATGTCAAGCGCGGCATACGCGAACCCAACGAGCAAAATCCATTCGAGATCTTTGTCACAGTCACCGACATCAGATATACGTGTGTACTTTGGCTCCTCGACCTTTACCAACCTAGAGCCACCTCTTTCCAGGTACTACAAGGAATCACAAAAGATCCTCGGAAATACTTATGGCATGCTTGTCCTCCAAGACTTTGAAGCCATCACCCCCAATCTTCTCGCAAGAACCATCGAGACTGTCGAGGGTGGAGGCCTGGTCGTCTTGATGCTCAAGACCATGACGTCCCTCAGGCAGCTCTACACGATGACTATGGTACGCATTTATGGTTCATACATTCCCTTTCTCATACTGTAACAGGATGTCCACGCGCGGTATCGCACGTCCTCCCACGACGCGGTTGTCGCCCGCTTCAACGAACGCTTCATTCTTTCGCTGGGTTCATGCGACGACTGTCTCGTTCTCGACGACGAACTCAACGTCCTCCCCCTTTCACGCGGAAAGGACATTACTCCTATAGAAGATGTCCCGGGCAAGAGCAAGGAGGCCGAAACGGAGCTCAAGGAGCTGAAAACGACCCTGGAAGACACTAAACCAGCCGGCGACCTCGTCAAACTCGCCAAGACCATCGACCAGGCCCAAGCAATCCTCACCTTTATCGACGCCATTGCCGAGAAAACCCTATCATCTACTGTCACCCTCACAGCTGCCCGTGGAAGAGGTAAGAGTGCCGCTCTTGGTCTGGCCATTGCGGCGGCTTTGGCCCACGGATATTCCAACATCTTCGTAACCAGCCCTAGCCCAGAGAACTTGAAGACTCTGTTCGAGTTCATCTTCAAGGGCATGGATACCCTGGGGTATGAGGAGCATCTTGACTATGACATAGCTCAAAGTACCAACCCGGACTTTAACAAGGCGATTGTTAGGGTAAATGTATTCAAGGATCATCGCCAGACAATCCAAGTGCGTTCCAATCTTCATCGTTAATCGTCGGTCTCCCTAACGCTATGTAGTACATTCAACCGGAAGACGCCCACGTGCTAGGCCAGGCTGAGCTCGTTATTATCGACGAGGCAGCCGCCATTCCCTTACCCCTCGTCAAGAACCTCATCGGACCGTACCTCGTGTTCCTTGCTTCCACCATCAATGGCTACGAAGGCACAGGTCGCTCTCTGTCCCTAAAGCTCATCCAACAGCTCCGCGAAAGCACTCGCCCATCTCTCACCAAAGACCTCCCCGGTGCACATCACGGCGACGATGCCACCGCCGCCTCCTCCTCCAAAAAACCCACTCATAATGCCGCTCCTAAAACACGGTCGCTTCGTGAAATAAAACTCGACACCCCTATCCGGTATTCATCTGGTGACAAAATCGAGAAGTGGCTCAACAGCATTCTGTGTCTGGATGCCTCAATCGTGCCCAAGGCCCCGACACAGGGCTGTCCCCACCCGGACACTTGCGAGCTCTTCTACGTCTCCCGTGACACGCTTTTCAGCTACCACCCTGCATCCGAAGTCTTCCTGCAACGGATGATGGCGCTTTACGTTGCGTCACACTACAAGAACCAGCCAAATGACCTGCAGCTCCTCTCCGATGCTCCTGCACATCACCTATTCGTGCTTTTGCCCCCAATCAAGGACGATGAAGCACATCTCCCAGAGCCGCTGGTGGTGCTCCAGGTGGCCCTGGAGGGTAATATTAGCAAAGAGGCGATTATGGAGGGGCTTGGACGCGGTTTGAGGGCCGGCGGTGATATGATTCCTTGGCTTGTGAGCCAGCAGTTCCAGGAGGGAAGGTTTGGCATGTTGAGTGGGGCTCGCGTTGTGCGGATAGCGTGCCATCCAGACTATGCAAACGTAGGTGCTTCCTATAGCGGTGATTTGTGGTTGCTGATAGCAATTCTAGATGGGCTATGGATCCAAGGCGCTCCAAGCGTTGAATTCGTTCTACAGCGGAGAGCTTTTAAGCTTGGACGAGTTGGCGATGAATGAAGAATCATTCCCTGATGCATCGAAGGTGGATACCGTAAGTCATCGCATGATGCTTGCGACTGCACGGCGTTGAATGCAGTCCTTTTAGAGCACTGACCTCCTCACGGACAATCCGAGTATCCGGGCGCCGTCTGCCATGCCTCCTTTGCTACAGCGTCTTTCTGAGCGCAAGCCTGAAGCACTCGACTATCTCGGCGTCTCATACGGTCTCACGCCGCAGCTGTTGAGGTTTTGGAAACGCGCAGGATACGTGCCGCTGTATGTCCGGCAAACGACAAGTGAACTGACAGGGGAGCACACCTGTGTCATGGTACGCGGCCTCAATAGCTCGTCAGACAGTGGGCTGGAATGGTTAGGAGAGTTTGCTAAAGGTCAGTGCTGTCCTGATGTACCTGTGTCACAAATTCAGTCTTGCTAGACTTCCGAAAACGCTTTCTGTCTCTGTTGTCATTCAAATTCCGCGAATTTGGAAGTGTGACTGCGCTCAGTGTGCTAGAGGCCGTAAACTCCGGGTTGAAAAAACAAGACGGCGATAAAGCCAAAGGTACGTCAGCCACCTGACCTACACCCAGGACTTCCGAGTTCTAACTTCATCATACCAGATCTTGCGGCATCGGAGTTGGGGCTCTTGTTCACACCTTTTGATTTGAAGCGCCTGGAATCATACGCAAATAATATGCTCGACTACCACGTCATCCTGGACCTTCTCCCTACATTAGCGTCTCTCTACTTCCAAAAGCGGCTTGGTGAAGACGTTCGACTAAGCGCGGTGCAAAGCTCGATCCTGCTGGCACTCGGGCTGCAGCGAAAGACTATTGAAGAAGTCGAGGTGAGTCTCTTCGGCCTTTTTCAGGGATTTGAAAACTTAGTCGTCGTACAGACTGAGCTCCAAATCTCGGTGTCTCAAGGTCTAGCACTGTTTGTCAAGGTCATTCGCAAGGTCAGCAAACGCATGGTGGACGTTCAGAAGGAAGCCATTAGTGCCGCGCTACCTGACGTTGCGGTAAAGAATGATAACACCAAGACACAAGGAACATCGGGGCTGGCAGGATGGGAGCCGGTGGCAGTCAGCCTGGAGGACGAGCTGGATGCGGCTGGCGACGAAGCAACCGCTGCCCTGCGGGAGAAGCAGCGCGAGATGATTGATGCGCTGGACCTAAAAAAGTTGGTGTCGTCTCGCGATTTTCCCCCTTCGATTGAATGACGATGGGAGTCGGGCTGATTATCATTGCATGATAGGTTTGCAATCCCTGATGCTGGTATTGAGTGGGAGGGTGCGGAAGAACAGGTGTCACATATTGGACGGGCAGGCCGGCAGGCCTCAACTATCGTTAGTGTTAAAGCTACGCCTAGTGCTGCCGTGGGACAGAAACGCAAGGCAGAGAGTGACGAGAAAAAAGTTACAAGGCGTGGCGGCAAGAAGGCAAAGCGATAGGGCCGTTGGTGTTAAGCAATGACCGGAGATCCGCAACTCGTCAATAGCGAAGTTATGTTGGTGTGAGCAAGTCTGTACATAAATAGCTACACACCTGTATAACAAAGTGAATCAAGATAGAGAGGTACAGGGAGTATCTACGTGTATCATACAAGTGATAGCAGCTTCGCTGCGCACGTAAAGATCAGAGAGTGACACAGAGACGTTGGTCACAGGGAACTTGAAAACCGAAAGCAAAGTCCAACTTTATATTTCATGGCCATCCCCTTGCTGCTCAAGCAAACTCCTCACCACGTTGGCTATGACCTTGAATCTTTATTCTACACTTTTCTTTATGTCGTCACTCATACTCCCTTGGATGGTACTCTTCTTTTGCCGGGGAAGTCGGCCTGCGTGGCAGTCAGTGCTTGGACACAACAATCCTTCACGGTACTCGCATCGCTGAAGGCAGGTCAGCTACATGTTCATTTTGAACATGAGATTCTTCCCTACCTTCTACCACCCTTTGAGCATCTTTGGGACTCTGTTGGTTGCATTGTATCCACAGGAACCATCTCCAATTATTGGCACCACTGGTCAGCGTGTTTGAGAGCCTCAGGATTGTGGCAAGGATTTCTTGAATATATTTGCCACTGCAATGCAAAACGAGTCTCTTCAATCGCAAGATCCACCTTCCAGGTCTCCCAAGGAGAAATCTTTGCATGTGGAAAAGAAGCAGAAACAACAATGAGGTCAGTATATTATTTGCTAAAAAGAACATTGGGATTCTTATTAAATTACTCAGTATTGAGAAGAACAATCAAGGGGGAAAAGGGATCCGGTTAGAGCGTCAAGGAAAACTGTCACAACGTCAAGGAAATTGAGTGTTAATGTTAACGGAGTCAATAATATGTTGATATAGATATTGAAATACAAATTACAATGGTGTAACGTCGAGTGGTATCCAGTCCAAATGAGCTGAGTAACCAGTTGATGCCAAAAATGGTTGAGTTAAAAAAAACAATGTTTAGATGGTGGATGTCTGATTCCTCCAAGTTGCCGCTTGCCATTGACCCGCCAGTGAGACAAAGTGCCGTCAGCCACCTGCAAATGCCGCCATCAATCCTTGATGAATTTCAGACTCTGGCTGTGCCATAAGTTCATTCCTAGTTTAATTTGTCCTTACATGGAATACATTAGCACTGCCCATTCTTTCCATGAAGTACTTCCTCAAGAGTGTACTTGT
>JAFLHD010008959.1:0-26334 GCA_018856295.1 Blastosporella zonata
GCTCGCAGGAACGGCCGCGAGTGCTGCAGCCCCGTTCATTTCTGGTCGCGATATTGATGAAGAGCTCTTCTCCCGCGCGCCCCGTCGTGGTCTTGGTCGCGTGAGTGGTAGCAATGTTGCAGAGCTCGCAGGAACGGCCGCGAGTGCTGCAGCCCCGTTCATTTCCGGTCGCGATATTGATGAAGAGCTCTTCTCCCGTGCGCCCCGTCGTGGTCTTGGTCGTGTGAGTGGTAGCAATGTTGCAGAGCTCGCAGGAACGGCCGCGAGTGCTGCAGCCCCGTTCATTTCTGGTCGCGATATTGATGAAGAGCTCTTCTCCCGCGAGCCCCGTCGTGGTCGTGGCCGTGTGGGTGGTAGCAATGTTGCAGAGCTTGCAGGAACAGCTACCAATGCCGCAGCCACCCAGCTATCCGGTCGCGATTTCGAGGATGAATTTGAGCTCTTAGCCCGCGAACCCACCCGTGGTCTTGGTTACAGTGGTGTGAGTTTGAGCAAAGTCCCCAAATTTGCAGGAACCACAACGAACCTGGCGGCCACCCAACTATCCAATCGTGACCTCGAAGCTCGTTCGAGAAGCGGTCGTGCTTACCTCGCATCGCAACGCGCGCATATGTACGATAACATGCCTGCCGATGGTGCCGTATGGTCCAGAAATCGCGTGGGTCTTGATGACCACATTTATTCAAAGAAACTGTTCTCTCCACCACTAGGACGACGATCCGGGACTGAGATCGACGAGCTCGATTGAGCAATGATATATGGTAGTCACTGTTTCGGTGAGTGGTTTGCAGTTATACTTACCCCACGCTGACTCCTCCTCCTTTTGGATAGACCACAACAAATACACATTAGGCGTAGTCCAAGAGAGTAGAGTCTTCACTGCATTCCATCCGTCGATAGCTTGGGGTTGACGATTTCGGTCACCTTGATTGGTAGATAGAAATCAGTTGTAAGAAAGAATCACATAACTTGAGGTTCCAGCATGACTTGACTTGAGAGAGCTGAGGTGACGACGGATACAGAAGAGGAAAGACGAGGAAATAATTTCACTTTGCAAAACTTCCGCAAACATCCTCGACGAAACGGCTGCACTTCTCCTATTGAACAACCATTGAAGCTCGTCCTGAGTCGCTTCTGATGTCCAATTCTGCATCGGTAAAAGCCTACGAATCCGTACGAGTTGAAGAGAGGATGCTGTCGTGGATTCGGACGATGTACATGTACAACAAATTGAATACAGGACCCTTTACACGAACCTACTTATATGCATGATTTCAAATTTTGCTTCACCATCCACGTCACACAATCAGCTACAACGCTCCAGTTGGCATTAAATGTTTTCGCCCTCACCCTTATATTCCGCCTCTTGTCGCCCAACGTTTTGTTGTCTATGTACTTCCACCGTACCTACAGGTGACTTCTCTTGAAGAAACGGAAACTAGGCCCACTGGAAACGGAACCGTGAGCTGCTACCTGGAAGTCCTTCTCTTTCCTTCTTTCCTTCTTCATTTTCAAACATCAGAGGGATTTCAAACTACACTTAGGTCTGTTAACACTCTTGTTCCACGTGTATCTAGACTTTCTAAATCTTTTGTTACGCTGTCTTCTGTGGAGTTGTTGGGCTTCACCAAACGTTTTCATCATCCGAACTTGCCCATGTTTCGGATTTCCAGGGAATACTATATACACTGGGTGGACAGCCACCCTGATGGCATTCCTGAATTGACTTGTCACCCCGTGAAAGTTACCCACATCGAACAGGCCGGGAAACTCGTGGCTTTGGACTCGACGGGCCTCTCTATCCGGCGTTTGGCACTCCATATGTACTATGAATTGATACTGTACTATTCGCCATCGTACGGAGAAACAAGATGATGGGATCACGACTCCTCTTGTGTTAGAAAGCTGTGCATACCTGTGCACACCTTAAATACCGCCCATCTCTCGATGATTCCATTCCCCCGAGCTCAGCAGGTCTGAACTTCACTCTCCAACTCAGCCGGTCTGAACCCATATTCAACTTTCTCATCTCCCTCTCCACCAACCTCCGCCGACAATGCAACTCTCTTACGCCCAGACTGTCGCCCTGGCCTGTGCCGCCTCCGCCACTCTTTCTTCCGCCGTACCCCTCAAGCTGCGAGTAGGGACAGTGGTCATCAACAACCAGAACGATCCCATCAACACCGGTCGTGACTTTGGCGAGACACTTGCGGTCCGTGAACCAAGCGCAGGTTCCTTCAGTGGTGCTGTCGCCTCCCAAGTTATCAATAATCCCCGGCATTACGAAGAGGAGCTCTTCTCCCGTGCGCCTCGCGGAGGTCGAGGTGGCAGCCGCAAGCCAAGCAAGGACAGTGGTGATAACGGCAACAACAACGGCGCCGCCCCCATAGTCCAGGGTCCAGGTGTAGATGCCTTCGCCGACGCTGCATCCATCCAGTTTTCCGGACGCGATTACGACGACGAGTTCGAGCTCTTCACTCGTGCACCCCGCGGTGGTCGAGGCGGGAGCCGCAAGTCTAGTAAGCCTAGCAAGGACAGTGGCGACAACGGCAACGACTACAGCGCTACCCCCATAGTCCAGGGTCCAGGCGTAGATGCCTTTGCCGACGCCGCGTCCATCCAGTTATCCGGACGGGATTACGACGACGAGCTCGAGCTCTTCACCCGTGCGCCTCGCGGTGGTCGAGGTGGCAGCCGCAAGCCAAGCAAAGACAGTGGTGACAGTGGCAACAGCGGCAACAGCGGTGAAAACAACAACAACAACGGTGCCACCCCCATAGTCCAGGTTCCAGGTGTAGATGCCTTCGCCGACGCTGCGTCCATACAGTTGTCCGGACGCGACTATGACGATCTGTTCGCTCGCTGGTCTGAGATGTACGAGCTCGATTAAGCATTACCGGGCACTGTTGTAAGGCTTATTCAAAGTGAATATGTACCTGCTGACGTCTCTTGACAGGTATACGCGTAAAAGTCCAAGAGAGGTCTGCATGGCTTGGCCTTGATTTGTAGAAAGGAATCAGCTGTAAAATAGAACCACAAAACGCAGAATTGCTTGAGAGGTGTTTTCAGAGACAGAATAACGAACACATGACCTGACGCGTTTGAAAAAGTGACAGTGACGACTCGCGTTCTGTATGAGTCACGGTTTGAGTGACAAAGGAAGTCACCCATGCCCTGCCATTCAGTCCCGACGTCGCCCGCGATGGGGCGGTCGATTCATCACAAAAGTCAGCCAGTGACTCCACTACAACGTCAATCTCACCGCTACTCGTCATCACAGTCCTTTTACAAGTCACCCCTCACCCCCAACTCTCCGTACACTCCCCTCAGCCTCCGCTCATTCACATCCTCTGCATCCTCTACACTCACAACCCCCGATAACAGGTCGAACATTGGTTTCTCTCCAAACGTCGTCAGCCCCACTTCGGGCAGAGACCGCAAAGATCGCAGCCTTGCCAACATTGCTGAGAATTGGCGCTCACGGGCAACCGAGAATGGCATAAAGGTCACATCGATGACCGATGACTCTCACTTTGGGGATGACGAAGGTATACCCCACATAGCATCTGGAAGACATATAGCGCCCTGATGACCCGCATATAGCCAGCGACCATACAGTCTCCGATGTCGCCAATGATTCTGGATTCATCTCTACTGAAGACGGTACGTTTCATGCAGCATCATGTTTTCGTTTTACTGACACCATTGCAGCGCTCCTGGCCCCGTCGCTCATTTCGAATCAAAGACACCAAAGTTTCGCCCCATTGAACAGACCCCGTGCTCAGTCCCACATTTCTTCTCCCACCAGCCGTCCTTTTGTCTCGCCCTCAAACACTCGTTCATCCGCGCGCCATCTAGCGCAACCAGTCTCCCCGCTTGCTTCTCGTCGTCCCAACCAAAACACCAACGTCACATCCACACCTCCCCCGAACCGTGCCCTCGCAAGACAGCTCAAACTGAAAGGAAGCCTCACCGATCCAGCCATCACACGGCGAAGGGAAGCCTTTGCGCCTGTCAGTCATACACTCTTTCTCGAACATTCCATAGACTTAACCTTCCCCTAGGTGTGGACGCCCTCCCAACATAACCCAAATGCCATGAACCAGACTTTCGCTCTCGGCCTTAATCAGGATACCTCCCTCGACCTCTTTGACATTGATGAAAATGACTTCGAAAACGACTTTGATTACACTCATGACCAAGAAGAACACTTTGAAGACTCTTTAATGGAGCAGCGCTCCAAGAATAATCCTTTCCATAATAATATGAACGCTTTCGGATATCCCGGCTACACCCTTCCCATCCTCCCATCCTACGGCCAGACGCAGCAGTTCTTCTCCAACTCCCAGGCACCATTCTCCGACCCCTTCCATGGCAACGCCCTCGGCAGCATCACAGAGAGCGTTGAACACTTCTTCCACACCCAGCAGCAGACGCAGCTCGGCGACCCCAACGCCTACAGCCATCGCGGACCCGAGTTCCCGTCTCTCCCTCAGTCATGGGGTGGTGCATCCAAGCACGCTGTCCCCGCATGGGTCCCCATCCCCTCTCCGCCCAGCGTGATCCCCACAAAAGCCGCCGAGCCAGCAAAAGCCCCCGCCAAGGCCCCAGAGCTCAAGAAAAGTGCCCTTCCTCAGGCCTCGGGATGCTCTGTCTGTCTCGCCCCTTCCCCCCGTACGCTCGCCATCCTCGCTCCCTGTGGTCATCCGCTCTGTTCCGGGTGCCTGACGAGCGCCCTCAACATCGTCGGCGAGAAGGACATGGAGTGCGCTGTCTGCCGCGGCAAGGTCGCGGACTTTAGATTGGTATCTGGACCCATCTCCCGCGAAGCGCCTGCGCCAGTGCCTTCATCCGCGCCCGCCCCCGGACATGGACATGGTCACGGACCCTCTGCGAACGGCCGACGTGGATTGGTGAGCAAGACGACCGACCTCGAGGGGGGGAGGAGCTTCATGGACCCATTGTTCTCATCACCCGAAAGCGGTGGCTTGCACACCCTCGAGAGTGCGTTCGAGTTCGGGATGGAGCTTGAGAACGCGCGCGTGAGCACACCCAAGCGGGAGGAGCGCACGGACGTCGACACCACGCATTCGCAGGCGAAGGAGAGGGGACGCGGACAGGACAAGACCAACGAGAACGTCGTGCTCCGGATCGACAATGTTCCCTGGGTACGTATTTACCTTCATTAGGTGTGTTCATTGACATAATCAACTTACTTACGTGTCTGGTACCTTCTTCGCCAGGACATAACTCCGCCACAAATCCACAAGTGGCTGCAGCAGCCTCTGGAACGCGTGCACATCCTGCTCGACAAGCGTGGCAAGACCATGAGCCACGCGTACGTGGAGGTCGCGGACGTCGCTGTTGCGGGCAGGATCCTGCGGGGCGAGGCCCAGGGCGAGCCTCTTGCGAATGGCAAACCCCGAGAGAGGGGCAGTGTATTAGGAAAGGGCAGGCGCGCGCGCGGTGTCACTGTCACGAGAAGCGGGCAGGAAGAGCTAATGACCGATGTGAGTTCCCCGCTTCCTTCCCTTCCTTGCCTCTTGTCCCTCTTGTTTCCCTCGAGTATGTTCGGTTTCTTGGTATTGGGTTTCCTTCCTTTTTGGGCTTATGGGTATGTTCCGCCATGCCGACTGTCCTTGCTTATCTCTGCTTGTTTTTTCTCGCGGGGCAATGACTCATTATCTCTCCTATATTGATTGGCATGGCACGCCACCTCAATTCGGCAGCGCCGTTGAGCGACTGCGTTCGCATATTTTTTATGTGAATTCTGATTGTGGTCTCATCGCTTCATCCTTTTCCACGCCTGCCAACTTAAAATTATGTGGCACTCCTCGCTTCTTTCGATTTCCAAAACTTGCACCACGCCGTCAACTGTCTTCCTCTTACTCCCTGGATCGGGAGGTTGCCGCCACCGCGTTTCTTCACCTCCTTCTCCCTCGATCCGATCGTATCGCTTAGCATAGTTGCCGCCCATCAAGGGTTGACTTGCGTCACTCGGGATCCTATTTATGATTTCTTTTGTCCTTTTGAGGGTTCATTGCTGACTGAATTCTTTTTTTTTTCAATACAGTTGTTTCCCACTTGGCGAGGCTCGTTTGATGGTTCGCGCCCGTCGCTCGCAGGACTGGACAACGACCAAGTGATCAGTGCTCTAGAAGGCGGATTAATTGGCCAAAATGATATCGTTGGCCTCCTGTATCTCATCAAAGAACCCGATGTGCGCTCTATTTTGAGCTTGAACCTGAATAATTACGGCACTCATTTTTATCTCCCAGTCTCACTTCCTCAAGGCACCGTCGCTGCCGTTTCATTCTCTCATCAGCATTCTCAGCAAATTCCCCACCGACGTGGATAGCCGTGTGTTCTGGCCCTCCACTGTGAGAGACACGTTGTACGGTACGTTCCTGTCTTGGACTTCTATGTGATCGGCATGAGGCTGACGTGTCGCTATTCTCAATGCAGATATTACCTATGGTTAGAATTCTCAACCCTTCCATGTTATTCCAAAGCGTTCTGAACAATTTTTTCTTCTTTCTCCAGCTGCTGTGCAAATGTTGCTTTCCCGAGTAAACTTTAAAGTCAAAAATGGGGACGACTTGGAGTATTCTGCGGACCTCGTCTCCGAGCTGGTCAAGACGGCGTTGCGTTGCCACGGTTTGTCCGCCACTTGGATCTTCCTTTGTCCTATCGCTCTGATGCTCTTTTTCTCTCTCCTTTTAGCATTTACGGCTCAACAGCTGAACCAGTTCACGGAGTTCCTGGAGTCTTGCCCACCGACCGCCAATCTCACTAGGGAGGCTGGATCTGGATCTGGATCTAGCGGTGCGCGCTCAGAGCCTCAAACCCCAGAGAACCGAGAAGCATACGGCCGCGTGTCCAACGTTTCCAGCGTCGAGGGGGACGTACCTCCGTCTTTCACTCCCCGCTCCACCGGCGATGGCGAGGACAGGGAGGCCCTTGCAGAGCTTGCCCGTGAGTTCGGCGTCGAGGCGCAGCTTGTACAAGCTCTTGCGCAGAGGCTCGCGGGGCTGTGCTAGTGGTGACGGAGATGAGTGGTTCCTTGTTTTTGCTATCATGATAATGCTGTGTCTGTTACCAACGCGAAATCCCTGCTATCCTTCTTCCGTCTCTCATACGACCCACGTTCTATCTGCCTTCAGTTATGTATGTCACGCTTTCGTCCCCTGAACTTCAAAGAGCCCCCATTCCCCTGCTACTTAATATTCAACACGTAGTTCGAGCCCTCGGATTCTGTTACGGACACCTCATTCTACATAACTCTCCCACCACCCACCGGAACCGCTTTCAGCTTGTTAGCTTCTCCATTGTCGTCGCCATGCTTTTTTATTGTTTTCCATGCAATTGCATCTGAACCTTCAGACCCAACACATGCATCGAGGCTTCGCTATTGCGTCTGACATCTCAGGCTCCCTCCAGAAAATTGGTATATATATTGACGGCTGTAGAGTGGGATTGCATTACATGAAACATAAAGAAGATTTTGAGCTCAAACTACCACGATAAATCATATTCATCTTCCTTCGAGTTGAAGCCGTAAAAGTAGATCATTTCGAGATTATCGATGACCACCTGCATCGATGGGCGCTTCGCTGCGTTCACGGACCAGCATTTTTGCACAATGTCCCATAACTTGGGAAGCATATCCTCGGGCTTAGAAACGCGAGTATGGCCAAAGAATGTGATTTCACACATGGAGTCTTTGATTGACTCAGCGGAAGTTGCCTTGAGTGGGGGGTTTCCCGTCATGACCTGCACCGACATCAAGAAGTCAGCGACAGTCGCTGAAGTACTAAATATCAGATAAATATTGACTCACTGCGTATATGATCGAGCTGAATGCGTAGACGTCGGCAGAGGCCTCCAGCGTTGTCTGAGTTGCGTCCAGGGCTTCTCGTGGCTGGTAGACAATTGATGAATCCAACGACATTCTGTCGAGCATGAATGGCCGGGAAAACATGTGCAGAGAAGGATCGGCAACGACCGCGCCACCGCCTTTCGTGTAGAATATATTGGCCTGAATCATCGACGTGTTAATGAAGATGGTGTTAATTGGCGACTGAGAACATACAGGGTGGAGGTGTCCGTGAACGGTGTGGTGTTCGTGTAGATGCCGGAGCGCCTCCGCAACTTCGATGAGCTATTCAATATGGGAGATAGTTAATGGGCAGTCGAGCAAGGTCGAAAGGAAAACATGACTGAAGACTCACCATCTCGAGCTTCTTAGTTGGGGATGCGGCGGCGGCGGCGGCAGCGAGGATGGTGATCTCATAGAAGCTCCTAACAAGACTCCTCACTCCAAATCCCATCTCGCGTAGGTCTTCCTCCTGAAATCCTGCAATTTGTGGGTGGCAATAGGCTCGAGGGAACCGTTGCTGATGACGTGCAACAAAATCCAATACCTGGGAAGGCAGAAGATCAACCGTCATAAGATGTACCCTAGTAGTTGTTATAGTACCTGGTCAAAAACCATATGCTTTTCGGGAAGAGGGAGTGGAACTTTTGCCATCTAGTAATTAATCCAAATATATGTCAGTTGAGGTTCTTGCGAGCGTGGAGCAACCTACTACTGCATTCTTTTTCGCGTCGTTCGCCACATCCAAGCTGCCATAAACGGGAATAACCTTGTTGGCGCAATACCTTTGCTGGCCCTGAACGAAATTAGAAAGCTGAGGTTGAGCTGAGGTATCAACAAGGTCTACTGGCACGCACCTCGACCTTGGAGAAGGAAGACATGGTTTGGTTGTCAAGTGAATGGGGGAATTCACAGAAACAAGGCTCAGGTTTTATAGGATCCATCAGAGCGGCCACCCGGCGACGGAGGGAGAATAAACGAACATGTAATATTATCTAGTTGTAGGGACTCAAATGATCCCTGATTATAATTCGCAGGGTTCATGGCCAGGTAAGTTTGAGTCATGACTCGCGGACGGGTAAGCTTGAGGGTCGCCTTTCAATTCTCCGTTACTTCCTAACTAAACGGAAAACCGACTGAAAAAACAAAATTGTCCCGAATACCAGGTAACCCTCTTTCTCCGCAGGTAGCTCTTGATAGGAGGGAACTTTGAAACCCTCCCCCCACGTTAACTTATGAAAAGACCGCATGAACTATGTGCACACACATTTATATGTAGAGGCCCGTTCGCAAAGTCCGGGCAAAGGGCTCGAAACTTACCTGTGGATAGCCAGTCCCAAAGCTCAACCAAAAAAATAGAAAACATATCTTATTATGAATCGTACGATGGCTTCGTCTTGAATGGCTCACCAACGCAGGCCCGGGACCAAACATATAACGTGCAACTTTAGAAGGCAGGGTGACGGAATTTATTTAAACTTACTAGAATATATCCACGAACCGGCCTTTCCTAAAGTAGGTTCTTTGGCTTAGATCAATTCGACCCACAGGGGGACATACCACGACGGACGGGAGGAGAACAAAGTTGGTCTCGCCCCGAATTTGATTTATCAGCATGACTTTTGATGGAAGACGTTATCTCCATTTTTTACCTGGACATGGCCGCCGAGATTTCGGAAACGGAGACGAACTGAAAGGCTGGGCTGGAGCATCACTGGTCACTCAAATTTCGTGTTCGAGGGAACGTAAGTAAACTTTGGCTGTAGATCACTGTGTTGTCGGACGTGAAGTTGGGCCCAGCTTCCAAGTCCGGGAAAGTCACCAGTGAGAAGTTCGTCGCCTTCAGACTAGACTTCGAACAGGGATATCAATGTTGAAGACTATCATTAGCTTCTTTCTGCTTAAGGAGTGGCCATGGTCGCATGGGTCCAAGATGGCAGATTGACACGTAAACCTCCGGTGGCGCGGAGACCAAAACATACCAAGCTCAAGGAAACTCTGCGGGTTTATAATTATTCTCGACAGATCCAACAACGATAGCAAGCAACCTCATTTCATATGAGTTTGGAACACAGTTAAGCACTCGCTAAGGTAGTCATAATAAACTCTGATGCCAAGTCTACGTGTGTATAAAAGTGCTCACGCCTCCCGAGTCGTTCGACTCTCCGATGTTCCTCTCCTAATCCTCATCGGTCCCGAGAAGCCTGATCCCGATGATGATCACGAGTTCAGTACTGTCATCCTCTCCGAACCTATAATTTTCAATATCCCTCCCACGGCCGCGATGAGAGGAGGATTCAAGTATGTACATAGTAGATCCAAAATATTGTATCCTTGCTAGATGTAGGACGAGCCGCTGTCAAAGTAGCCGTAATATTTAAGCGCCGCCGTGCCAAAGGCCATAACGACTTGAAACACGACCTCAGGCCCCTTGATTCGTCGACCGCTCTGAATAGAGGTAGCAGGTTGATACAAGCCGAAGGGAATGCCGAGTTTCCCGACGTCCCTACAACAGAAATAATTTCCGAGGATGGCAAATGCTGGGCAAACGTGTGAAGAAGGGACGGATATTGAATTCGAGCCTGGGTTGAGGAAGGGAGATCTTTAATATACACCGCTACTGAATGCATCTCAGGCACTCATGACCCCCATCGAAACTTTGAATTTTTTTTTCTCAATGGAGTCAAGCAGTAGGATCAGATGCACCCGATTCCACGGTAGCCAGGCTTCGAAAGTTAGAGAACGGCAATCCGGATACAGTACCGCCTCACTCAATTAGTATGCATTCATACTAGTCAGTGTTAGAGTTCAGAGTTCCGCAAGTGATTAGAGTACACCGCTGTTCGAATTGAGTGGTGGATTGAACCGAACTCATCCATGATTCGCCGTACCGACATCAACCATAAAAGTGACTCCAATCCGAAGAGGCCAGGAAGAGGACGGCATTTTGTAAACAATCTTGCCGTCAATCTGGTGGAGATCGATCTCGACTTGTGGCTGTCGGCCGCATTATTGGATGTGAACTCAGTGGGACACCAATCTCACTGAATCTATGTACATGGGCAAATCTTCCTAACCAGGAATAAATTCTTGATCAGGTTCCGACTTCGGGTGACACGAAGCCGTGTGATTTATGTTCTGATGCGATTCCGCCGCCGGATACACAAGCAAACGAAGCTGACGACCGCCGAGAGGTTGGGGATGTCCCTGAAACCTAGTCTACCATCCATCTGCTGAGGGCTAGTAGCGAATGCTATGACACAGATAAGTTCGATAGCGCCACACGGTACCAACACGATTAGTTCAAATACATATATTGGTTCTAGGTAGACCAACAGAATTCTAGACATCCTACATCATGGGGAGCGGCATAGACACCCATGTGCTAAGTCTAGCCCGCACAGCGGCCGTGGCTAATCCAACGCACTCTAAATGAGAGGAGACACTAAATGGATTGAGACGACCGTCAACCCATTCTAAAGGCGTAATATAGGCATAATATGCAGGGCACGGACAAAATACCACGGCCTGCGAATTCCCCCCACGTCCCATCTACTATGCGCAGCGCAAGTCTTGAGCTGAGGAACCTGGGCAGTCCTTGGATGGCTACCAACTCGCAGGTGAGCACCAAAAGATAAGGAGACACCGCAGACGCTGTGTCGAAGGTGACCGGGGCACAGACAGCGTGTGATTGGAGGGTCCTTGATGCTCGGAGTAAGGTCGCGAATCTTCGGACACTCCTTCAGAGGTTTTAGAGGCAGGCGTGAGCGACTGTCCTTCGAAGATTGGGAGGGTTGAGTTGTCAGAAAAAGAGAAGTGAGATGGTGAGGGTGGGTTCATGACCAGTTTGCGTTTTTTCCTTGCTGTTGCGGTGTTGGATTCACATGGCTGGTGGGCGTGTAGCAAAATTATTTGTAAGCAGGCCGTTTCATAGAAACTGGGCACAGCTTTTAGACATTATCCATAAAGATTTGTCGATACACCATAAGCATTGCTATTAAGGAGGGTGAATGGAAGTGGGATGCGCACGTTGCCCAGGCTTCTCCACGTAGTACCCGCCGCCTTTCCATCAGTAGCATGTATCGGAGGGAATGGATGGTCGGATGTATAACGTAGAAGGATGGAAATAACCATTGTATGTATATAAGCTGGAAAGATAAGAACCCAAGGGGGGGGGGGGGGGGGGGCGCGGGAGGGGGGGCCAATGAGCTATTTACATATTTACAATTATTTGGTCTCAAAGGATCGTTTGATCGTGGCGTAGCCTCAAACGTCGCCTGGGTTCAAGTCAGGGCATGGATGTACGCTGTGCATCTGTCTAGTCTTATGCACCGCGTACAATATATATATATGACGCGATCAGAAATTACCGCCTGGCGTACATGACAAGAGCACACACACAGTACACAGGATGAGTCATTCAATCGCAATGTACCAACACCTGTATTTGGGAATCTTGCAACAGCAAAAACTTTCAAAGAAGGAAGAAGAGGTTTCAGGGCAATTTGGGCTCGGAATTTGAGCGCGTTTTGCGTTCATGTTGCCAGGAAGTAAGTACAAGGACAATGGAACAACGTGAAATTGAAACTCCGCATTGTCGCCGAAAAAGGCAATCCCATTGACACTGTGCTTGTACTTTCTTTTGTACTTAGGACAATGCACACCTTATTTATTAAAAGCTTAGAGGGGGAGATGGCTTCTTCGTCTCAGCTACTCTTCTCCACTTTTCTACTGCAACGACCTCAACCATGAACTCTTCCACTGTCTCCAGCTGTCCGTTCATCCACTTATCAATCTCAAGTTACAAGTACTGACATAAAATATAGTCTTTTCACGAGACGTATTTCTTCGCCGTCAAGCCCGCACCACTCTCAAGCGCCCGACTCATACCAAATTATGCCCTTCGACATCTACACTACAAGAGCCTCTTTCCATAATTGACGAAGAGGAAGAGCCTCGTGCTTCGAGTTCGAGGTCTCCATCTCCCGGCCAATATTCTCCTATGACTTCTAGCAGCAACCAGCTCAAGTCAAAACGGCGACACGCAAACTTGAGCATATCCGACATTCGAATGGCCAAAACGACCTTCATCCATGATGACATCGACTTCACACAACAAAATCCTGACCTGCTCTCTTCTCCCAGACCAGCACCTTTGCCGCCAGTATCAGTAACATCCAGCCCTGAATCCAGCCCAGATCCATTCAGCCTCAAGTTTTCTAATGGCTCGCTCAGGTTTCCTCATCCGCCAATACCTACACCTTCAACCATGACTTTCGAGCACCATCGCAGCGGTTCTGACTCGCCCACTCCATCAATGTCTTCATGCTCGTCTTCTACCAGCCCTGAAACACGGTCTTCGGGCCTCCCGTTGACACCGTCTTCATCAGACGACGAATGCCCTTCCTATTATTACTCGCCCAGCCCTGCTTTCAACCCTCGTCGTGTATCAATAAAACCGTTGGTTATTACCAAGCACACTCCCCCTGTTGCATCTCGCAACTCCATTGCTCCTATCTCTGCGTCGCCATCCAAGGCCATCTACTTGCCACCCTCTCCTATGTCATCCCGAGACGATGAGTCTGATTCTGATTCGGAATGGTATAGTCGTGAATTTTCGAAAATTCTCACTCTGTCATCGCCGCTTCCATCAAACATTTCTAGAGAAGGACGCCCCGATTCAGTGTGTATTACAAACCCCTCACTACCGCCCACACCTTCCGCTCCCACACATGGATTTCCCAGCCCCCAGTTGGACCCTGCATTCCCCCGCCGCCGCCGTAGCCGCGTAAGCATCCCCAACTACCCTCCCCCACCCGTTCCGACTTCAACAAAGCGCGTTTCTGCGACCCCTTCGCCAACGAAGACATCCAGACCCCGCTCCAACGTTCTTACTGTCACCCCTCCCACTCGTCGCCCGCCTCCTCGATCCAGTATTCCGGCCGACTGTGTGTTGGTCGACGATACGTTCACGTTCTCTGACGACGATGCCTCTGCTTTCTCGCTGTCCTTTTACGATTCCTATCCAACCAGCGCGCACCATACCGACAGCCCCCACACTTCCTACTCCCAGTCGTCATTCCAATCTCCCCATCCATCTCCGTTCCCCTCTTCCTTCCCCTCCACGCCATTGTCAGCATTCCCGACTTCCGTTGATGAGGAATTCGACTTCGAAGAGATCCAATTTGACGTAGAGCTCGACCGGCCTATAATGCTTCCACCCCATCTTCCCACATCCCCTCTCGATCTTGAGGCCGACCTTACTTCCCGCTTTGAGCAGCTCCGCAACGAGCCACACCCTCGTACCCAGGCCTTCAGCATCAGTGATGCAGACGCCTTCTCCACGGACGAACACTCCCCCGCACCTCGATGCCCCAGCGCAGGAGACGACTCGCAGGAACTGCGTTCCCGCTGGAGTTCGTCGACGCTCGGCTCGGTTCGGGAGGAACACGCCCGTCGCAGTGGCCTTGGCCTTGCATTGCGCTCCTACTTCGGCTCTCCCAGTGCGAAGCCCAAGCGCAGGGCCTCTAGCAGGCACTCAGGATCTGAGGTCCCGAAGATGCCGCTCTCACCTATCTCGCCAGCGAGGAGGTCCAGGCATGCGAAAAGGGAGTCTGATGTTATGGTCATTGGCTATGGGTACCCCGCTCCTGGCCAGGGACTCAAGAGAAGGGGAAGCTTGTCGCCTAGCGTCAGTGATGCGGGAAGTGAGGAGAGTGCCTCTAGCACTACGAGCTCGGCTTTGAGGAGGAAGCCGATCCCGGTGGAAATGTTCCTGCGCTCCTAACTTGGCAATCCAACCCACAAGAAAACTATATTTCCTTCGTTCACTAACTTTCGTTGCAACTAATATCCTGTCGTCGTGTTTTCCTTGCATTTGAACCTCTACACTCTGAATCTAAGTGTACATACCACACATTGTAGCATCATCCATACCATCATGACCATTCGAGTCCACCTTGTAGCTTTAATATATTCATCGTTTTCTTGACTTCTCTTTTCCATTGGCTTGGAATTGAAAGGATGGTTAAGCTGATCAAAGAAGTGGTAGCAGGATGAACAGATTTTTCGAGCCTATACAGAGTTTCCCACTTGCACTACCTCCGCCAAAAAATTCAGGCATTGGCGTCAGCACGGGCAAGTGGGCAGGATGGTAACAAGCCTATCTGCACCCACTATTCCATCATTATTATTGGCGGGATGCTCGCGTATTTGTCTTGAAGTTCCATGGATCGATTGAGCCGACCTCAATATGTAGTAATGTTGGTTTAAAACATGGCTATCAACTAATGTTCGGAAAAGCAACCGGAGAAGTCATCCATCCATCGCATTAAGAGTACCGTCGATTATAACCCACGGACCTCTCGATCTTCGTCAACAGGGGGGGAGACATGCCATTGCAGATGGAGGTTCACCTTCCCCAGCGGAGGCACGCCACATATCCAGTAAAACTTGCCATCTTTCCCTGCCACATCGTTCCCACCAGCCCACCGTGCCGTGACTTCATTGCTGATACTAACTCACTGCAAGGCAGGCCGCAATTTATTCTTCTCCGTGAGCTCTCCGGAATCTTCGGCCGTTAAGGCGGGCGTTGCCAGTGCAGGGTGTATCAGTTTGACTGTGACTTGTACATCTGAGAGAGGGGATGTTGTCGAGGATGCGAAGACGCCCGGGGGCAATAGCGATAGATTTGGTGTTGTTCACTGTTGGCAGAAATTGTGGGCCCTCAACCTTGAGCCTGACCAAAAGAGATCCTGATTGTGAGGTCGTCTTGATTAAGGGATGATACGTGATGCGAACGGAACGGTCAATCCTAACACACATAGATTAGTTATTCAATCCTTAGGGAAGAACTTCATGCCTACCCAAGTGGTTGTCGGAAGCTCTTGTGCGCATTTACTAGACCGATGTATGATCTTGCAATGAAACTGCCATCGACATAAACGTTGGCATTTCCCCTTTACAAATAAAACTCGGATGAATTGTTGATCTTTGCCTACGGTGTCCTACAGCTTAGTAACTGAAATGGTTGCCCAAAGAACGTGAGTAACACACCTCTAGGAAAGCCCTGGTGTCTAGCTTCGGTACGGAGAACCATGTTATTGCCGCACCCAGCTTCAACTGTGCGATGGTCACTCTGTGCAAGCCCCCGTCGCATGGGATTGTGATGGAGCCGGGTACTTGAAAAGTGGTACATGTGCCTTAGATGATATCCGGGGCTCGTGATGATCCATAGACTCATCATCCCAGGGCTCCCACTGAGTAAAATATCATCGGAGACATCCGCCTTGACCCTTTGAAGAGTATTTTTGAGATGTCTCTCTTCATGGCAAGTCGCCTAGCAATAGGACCGTAAGATATATTCCAGGGGCAAGCACAGGTACAGTGAGTCCGTGAGTTGGCATGGCTGCTTCGAGGGTCAAGGAAACATCCTCCCAGGACTGTGGAATAATCAGGTGAGACAAACGAGGAACAGAGTATGAGGCGACACACCTCTCTAGTGCTTTGCTCAATGGCTGGCTGCCTTAAAAAAGTGATTGTTGCAATGGAATCTTCAGATCGAGCATCGACTCGCAAATCGTATGCTGCGCTCCATTTTGCAGAATAAACAGCTATTGTACGCAACTTAGAAATATTTGTTTCATGGATAAAAAGAGCGTACCGTAGACGATAATGAATTCAACGTTCCCGTCGAGCTCGGCAGAAACAGTGATGGAGGCTTGCATTCACAAGCAGGGAGAGCTTCCATTTACGAGTCTCATTTCCTCTGCTCCAACCTCAGTCTCTAGAACGCCCAGTTTCACTTTAAGTTTCATAATCTTCTCGTCGACCTTTTCAGCAGTGGAGTTGTATGCTTCAGTTGCGCTGTTGAGCATGTTGAACTGGAGATTATCCGCAGACAGCGAACCGATATACCCTTCCAAGGCAGCAAGAGACTTGGAGCGCCGAGCAAGCGCGTTTTCTGTACGTTGCTTTTCGCGTTTAAGGTTCGTGAACAGAGGGGAAGAAAGCTGTCTCTTCTCCGCCTCAGCCAAGTTCGAAAGGCTGACATCTTGTATCGTCGTCACCTTGCCTCGCCCTTCGAGCCTAGTTATCACAGCATCAATAAAATCCTTACAACACCGAAAATGTACCTCAACGAACCTTCGCTGATTCAATCTGGTAGTCGTGTTATCTTCAATTCGTTCTGCCCAGCTTTAAGAGAAGCGAGGGCACGACGAGTAACCTCTGGTAGAGTAGTATACAGGCTGACATGAGTAATCTTGGTATCATAGTGACCCCGTTTAGCGTGCCGGAAGAGCTTTGGGCGGTGTCCATCCTCACGAAGGGACAAGATGACAGAGTTGTCGTGGTGGAGGAAAGAAGAAATTTATGCAGTCAATATGTTTGAGTCTCTGGTTTATATACATACAGCCAAGTAGGCCGTTATGTAATGCACACAATGATAACGTTTCGTGACGACATGAGGTAGGCGAGTACAGCCGACCTCGGGAGTCGAGTTATACAACTTCGAAGGATAGTGGCCAAGAGAACCTATCCCGTTTGACGCTCGACAAGTTCGGATGTCGGTTGACTATCAATCATTTCTGAGATAGAGGACAGCTTGAGGACAGCCTGAAATTGTGTCCTTTCCTGAGGGTGCAAAGATTCTTGGGAGACTCGATGACAGAAGTCGGACGAACAAGGAATTCGGATCTTGGCTACCTAGCGCAAGGTAACCCTTGGGCAAAGGAAAGTCACCCAGATTGGGCCGACTGGAGGAAAAGTTGCTATGGGGCAACCATCGACTCGGGGACCTTTGATCAATTCTTGATTAAATCAGTATAGATGATGCCATCACCAAATATTATTTTGCTTTGATATCGACACCGATGGTGAAGCGGTTATCATGCTTGCCTTCCATCCATGGTTCAGCAAGCGGCAGGGGTTCGACTCCCCTTCGGTGTATCTTTTTGTCTAAGAGAAAGTTTTTGATAAGGGAGGGGAGGAGGAAAGAGCGGGGCATGATTTCCCCGTCAACAAATGCATACAGTTGTGCGTATTAGGTCGTTGCAATAGAATGCATCATTATGTTGGCCCCTTGCAACCAAAGAAAGAAAGGACGACTCGTGTAACTAAACTATGTATAAAGGAATGATATGTACTGTAGGGTGGGAGTATTGTGTGCTTCATACACGGCTCCAATGGTAAATATGTTTGAAATGTTGCAGGATGTAATATGTGGGTATTATTAGAAAGAAATTTCCATGAAGTGAAGAATAACACTAGGCGAACAAGAAAGAGGGAGCTTGTCATGACCCACCACCAGTTATAGCCCACTTCCCAGGTATTCCTAGTCGACTGCCTTCAGCCCCACTGCGACCACTTCCAAACCTTCCAACCTTTCCTGACCTGTCTTCACCTAAAAATCGAGCAAAACCGTCATCTTCCACATCATCCTCCGAATTTGGCTTCCTCGCGTTCTTCCGTATCCACCCCTGGCCCCAGTCCTCCGCCTCGCTCCCATCCCAGTCCTGGCCCTCCACGATCCTCTGCCGCACGCTCCCGCTCCGGCTGCCCTGAACAGCGCCAAGGTTCAAGCCACGCCCCGGGCGCATCCCCGTACTTTGTCTTGGCTTCCCCGCGCCGATCTCGTCGTTGAGATGCCTGCGCAAGCTCACAATCGAGTTCTGTCGCTTCGGGTTCACGAGCATGCGCGCGAGATTGAGTTCCCCATCTTCATCACTCGAGCTCGACAGCCCCTCCTCGTCATCATCGCTCGGCTCGCCATCCATGCCCCACCCACTCAAATATCTATTCCGCCCCGCATCCCTATCCTTTTCCTTGCCCCGTTTTCCGTTCTTCACCCACTTATCCCCCTCCGTCTGCGTGTTCGCAAGGCTAGGCAGCCGCCTTTCTACCGCCCTTCCACGCCCATGCCCTTTCCCATTCTTACTCTCTCCCCCCTCTCTCCGATCCTTATCCTTCTTTCTGCGAGACTCCTCGCTTCCACCACGCACCGCCGATACCGAGCGACTCGCAGGTGCACTCCGGCATACCACACGCGTGCGGCTCACCTCCCCAGCACTAGTCCCCGCTCTTCCACGCTCAATCCGCGTGAACAGCTCCGGGGGTCCAAGGAGCATCTCGCTCTTACCCTTACTCGTGTTAGTCTTGTCAGAGAGGCCGCTGCGCACCAAGCGCACCTCCTGCTGCTTTGTCGAGACCTGTGAAAGGGAACTCCGCGTATGCCGGAGCGTCTTGTGCCGGGCAGCGAATGCCTGCGCCTGTGTTGGGGGTTCGATGATTGGGGGCCCACCGATGTAGGCACCCACACCACCGAAGAGGACCGCACGTGCTACGCTCTCGATCCACGATTCTGGGAGAGGTGGCTTGCCGTTTTCGGCTCGCATTGCATCCGCGTCGCTATCGTCAGTGAGAAGTGTCCGGCGGCGTTGGGCCGCAGATGCGGGACGTTTAGGCATGTTCGGCGCGGATGCCATGTGGCGCAGGTATGCCCCTGCACGCGATGGCCGTGGTTGCGCGATATGTTGGTAGCTGGGGCCGGCAGTGGGCAAGGGGCTGTTCGAATGCTGAGTGGGGGGGAGGGGAAGAGGGGGACGGCGTGATGATGCATTCGAGTATTGGTCTCGATGGACCATAAAATGTGTTGGACGAAGGTCTTGTTGAGAAGAGTGGGGCTGGGAGTACATGGCGGACGCGGGAAGTGGGGTAGATGTTCGGGAAGGTGGTATGAATCTAGATGGACGAGGGGTTGGATCTAGGCTCTCTAGGGAGGATGCCAAGTCGCTTGACGAGGTATTCGCCCGCTGAAGTACAGGTCTACGTAGTTCCCGTTGAGTAAGAGGTGAGGCCGGCGGAGAGTATGCTTCGACATTGCTTGTTAACGAACTTGTGGAGCGGCTCGCCGCAGGCATCAGCCCAGCCAGGAATCCCACAAACGCACCAACGCTGGTCCTAACGCCGCCCTGCCGGTCACTTGACTGGGTGGCTGATTTTGCCTCGGCGCGTTCTCCTTCCGGCGTAAACACACGCGTTTCCTTGTACCCGGCTTCCTTCAGCAGATCCTCCAGGCGCTCATATGTCTTCGATGTTCCTCGTCTGTGTAACGGAACACGCCCGAGGTCGGGGTAACGGGTTCCGGAGCGACTTGATCGGGGAGGAGTTGTTGGCACTGGCGGAGATGTTGATGGGGTGGATGTGGAGATGGATGTAGATTGAGTGAGACTAGGAGAGGAGGGCGTAGGGTAAGTTGTCTGCTGTTCAATTCGTTAGTTGGACTCCACATGACAAAAAGTAAACGAGATGTGAAGATTTCAAGGCACAGCTTCGCTACCTCAGGTACCCGGGGAAGGCAACTGCAATGCGTTGTCCCCTAGCAATACAGCGTGCCATTCCAACGTAAATTCTGTCCCCCCAACAAAGCCGATCCGGCGAACAAGATGGGTGCTTCTGAGAAGTATTGTTGCAAAACACTTGCCTTGTCATTGTAGGCTGTTCTCCTACTATTATTTGTGTTTGTCCGAGAGAGAGAGGTATCCATTATGATTGGTTATACGAGAAATTTGGTGGTATACGAGGAGATACGGTGAATCGGTGGCTTCGTTTGTGTGGTCGTTTGGGTGTATTCGTGAACTTGTTGAGGCTGGTAAGACTTGGGTACGCCGTCCCGCCAGGTAAGAAGGGCGTACTAGAGTTCAGCGGGCCTGCGATGAATGGATTGTCGTGTCATGGAATGTTAAGAGGAAGAATTTCTCGTTCATCCCCCGTCTGGGAAATACCCAAAATCCACACGTGCTCGTGGCTGTGCCGCAACCAAAATACCAGAGGCCATCCATTGTGGAACGGCCAATTGTCTCCAGTTTGTCGGCAAATAACCCTCTACGAAATTCACCGATTTATTTATTCTTACACCCCCAAGATTTCGACAAAATCTTCTTTCAGAGACATTTGTCGTGTGCCGCAAGCCCCTGAAAATTTCGTAATATCTCTGTGACAGTGTATTCACCGTTCTTTACGTTTGGTATTTACGTTGTATCGACTCTGAATTCATTATTGTCCATGAGTTTTAGCCGTGTTCCAATTTGAGACGCAATTGGACCACATCAAAAGTCTCGCGAGCAAACCGGGTAACCTGCGAGCAACTTCCATCATTGTAGAAATCGTCGACAATGCATATGGACATTGAACCAAAGCATTCACCCAAACGCCAAAAGCTCGCGGTGAACACAATCGTTTATCGCTTTTACTTGTTCTAAAGCCAACCGAGGTCTCTGTCTCTGTGGACAAGGAGGCAACAAATGACACGCTTGCTCACACGATCGCCGAAAGCATTGGCTCAGATGGAGTGACGTTCGAGATCGGGAGCTGCGTTGCCAAGAGCACGTCTAGTTTTTCAACTTGTGAGCACCACGTAAAATCAGACTGAAAACAGTGGTGTCGACGTGATACTCGATTCTGACATCTGCGTGACCCTGTCAATTCCGAGTTCCCAGTTGTCGACACTTAGTGCGCCCACCCCGAGCGATTATCCTGATCAAGGAAACACAGGAGCAGACCAAGAACACGGCCGTTTCCAAATCCGCCTTATCACTGCTGAGCTAGCTCGTGCCCATGCGAAAGAGACGCTCAAACAATCGATGGAGCCCCACAAACGGTGTACTTGCCTTCGACGGTGAATTCGTACGACGCTGGTTAGTATCTCATCGACCAGGACGCGCCTATTGTAACACTGGTATGGGACGGCGATAAGATTGACCACTTGCCCATCCTGTCGAATTTGATGTACAAGATTGGTACAATGCAAAATCTGAACACGGATGTCGTCATTTCAGTGGTCGAGGCCTTCCTTCGAAGAAAATCCGTCGATCTCAGGGGACTCTCGCTTCACGGAAGGAATAAGATAGAGTAAGCCTAGCCTGGTTTATAATTTTGGCATAATCGTGACACTGAACCAATCGGTAGGATGGTTCCCTTCACCGATGTTAAGCAGGCTGCTGCTGTCGACCCAAAGGCTTTGAACAGTGAACGTACAAGGAGGATCATGCGTGAGGTACAGTACCATTGGTTAACTTGTGCTTTCTAGCCTTTTTTCTAGCCTTTTTGGTGTTGATGGTCATCCGGTCACTACTCATCGCGGATCCTCATCCCCACTAACAGTGATACGTTATTCATGTTGACATAATTTATTTTTCATTGTCAGCTTCCGCCCTCTTTCTATTCCCCGACCTCTATTGGACGAGCCTCCCTCAGTCCCTGACATGCGCAGGCTGCGGCGTTTCGATGTGTTCCTATCGCCGCATTAGCTACCAAAGAAAGGCCAACGAGTTACAACAATACGAGGCCGGCTCACCGTAACACCTGCTCCTGCCTCGACCTCCTTCTCCTTCTCCGGATCTGAACTCGAGCCCTACATTTGACACAAGGTGAGCTGTGCCTTCACTACCCCTTCCTGCTCAGACTCACCTCTTTCACGTCCAAATCAGCACCAGCGTAAGGTGGAGGCGCGTTTGGCCCTTCCATCGGGTACAAAAACCCTCTATCAGGTGCCGTTGTTTGAACTCTGCGCAACTCGTGCTCTTCCGTCGTTGTAATCGTTGGAACTGGCTCAGGAGAGCTTTTCCAAATGAAGAATCCTTTCCAGGACTCGCGCGTCTTCGTCTGGGTTTGCGCTGGATCGTGCTCGCCGCCAAGTTCTTCAGAAACGTTTTCCTCGGGATCGGAACGTCGTTTGTCGTAATTGTAGAACGCGAAGATGATTGCTGCTAGGATGATGACGCCGACGACACCTTGGTGGTTGAGATTAGCAGTGGACTATACTTAGCTGGCGAATGACTGAGGGAGGAATGACGAGCGACTGACGACTCACTGACAACGACACCGACGATGATCCTTGCGGTGAGACTTAGAGCGTGATGGATAACTCGTTGGGCGTTGATCGTGGGCAGCAGGGAGAGGATGATGATCAGCGCCATGCGCAGAGGCATGCCCACGCATGTGTTCGCACGATGCATTGTCTGCGACGAGTGAGGGTGTGGAGAGCGACCACTGGCACTAGCTTTTTTGACTTGTAATTTGTAAGTAATGCGAGCAATGACATACATTGATATGGTGATGCGGTCTCATACATTCCATCCCTATCCTGATTCTATCACGGTACAGTATGTATGTATGGTCATTCTACTTCCAAGTCTGGATGACCATCGATCGGGCTTCTATTTTTCAGCTTTTGGTCGCGCTGGTGGGTCCCCACTCCCACTCAGGAGCACCGAACACGCCGCGTGGTCGGCAATCTTCGATGCTGTTCAGTGTTGACCCCCCAAGGTAGGCCCAGCGTGCTATGCCATGCGTTTAGCTAGTGCTTCGTATGTGCTGGCACAGGAAGTTCAGGCACAAGCACTTCAACGGCCTCCTACACATTGGCGAACATTTCAATCAAAATTCAAAGGATATGTTGAGAAGAACAATCAGGCTCACCATCATGACGTGGTCTTTACTTGCACTCGTACTTATACTCGCTCCCTATTGATAAGTACGTTAAGAGGATATCTTCTCTCCTATAATCCCAAGCTGAAGCAGCAACAGCACGTACCCTTTCTCGCCTCATACCCATGATATCCACACGCGGCACAGGCACTCTTTCCCTGCTATTGTACTCCCACGTAGTTTTGGTATACGGCGAGTGTACCGCTGCGTGCTCCACATGCACGACACTAAATTTGTGCAGATCCTGCAACTCATGTGACATTATTGGCTCCGGCCCCTGAACCTGTGTCGGAGGAGGCGACACGCTGCGTTTCGTAGTACAACAAGGCCACTTGAAGCTTCGCCAAGATTGCGACAGTGCGGGCTCGGAGTCGAATTCGGGTTCGGACGAAACATCAGAAACTCGACGACGCGGTTTTGAGTAGAACGTTCTGTAGATCAAGCAGAATAGGATCCACAATACGAGGAGGCCACAGAAACCTGGCGAGGTAGATAGTGAATTTGGGGATAACCTGAACCATACGATTGATACTCACCAGATACGACCCCAGCGATGATTCTAGTTGTTCGAGATGGACGGCGGTGTACTATGACTATTTGCGCGTTGATGGTGGGGAGTAAAGAGAGTACGGCGAATAGTGATGACAATATGCGGACTCCTGTGGTTGTTTGCATCGCGCACGAGAGTACGAGATCGCGATGCGCACACGATTTATGCCTTTGAGCAGATATAGAGCGCACTCGGGATTCCGCCGTGTGTACATTCAACTCCTGTTCATGGTACATTCTATGGAAGTATAGAAGTTCGGGGGAGGCAAAATTCGACATGAATATACCTGTTCAAAAGGTGATACATTGAAAACACAGAAGAGGAAAGGTAGAGTAAGAATTGGGATCAGATATGCCGTTCTGAATCGTGCAATGAACTCACTGGCTGTGGACATAAAGCAATGCAAATGGCTTACAAGCATAGAACGAAGGCAGTTGAAAGGCTTATGTACTGACGCAGAGAGATCTCACACATATCTCATCAGATTATGAGGACAATGATAATCATGACAACGAGTCTTCGGAATCTGGAAACGTATGATCCCCCCAATGGTCAACCTCACACTGCACATTCCCCACGAGCGCGCGCAGCCTTCTCAGATCCAAGTCTATCCTCTCCCTCGGGAGGCAATGTGCGCCTGAGTCACACATAGCATGTGGAGTGGCGATCCTCGGACGCTCCGCACATGGATAAGTGCAGCGAGCAATGAGGTGTCGAGACAGAAGTTTATGTATACCCATCTTTCGAATTTGAGCGCCCTGAGAGCCAGAAATTGTAGTGGCCCAGAGGCTGGAGATGCTCGGAATGTCATCGTTGAGCTGGGTGCTTGTATCCGCTCTGGCATTCCCGGGGAGAATCTTGGTCGTCAACAGAAGCAATCCCTGCTACTTCTCCAAGTTGTGAATCAGCATCCACCGCTTGGGGAGTTCCTCCAATGACATCCTCGGCAGAAGGTGAAGTTAACTCTGCCAATGAGAGACCAGTAAGCAACGCCATAAACACACCTGGCCCTCCATTCTTGATGTGGATGGTATGTAACGCTAGCAAATGGGCAAAAATATCGATATAGAAGCGAGTCCCCCGGTCCAAAGTTTGCAGGTATTGGAAGTTCAGTTCCATAAGGCGGCCAGTGTCTTCAAGTTGTGAGGAAAAGGTATCAAAGATCTCCACACGTGCACACGGACATGTTGTTCGCGCCTTCAAGATGAATGGCTGGTGTTTCATGATTTTGAACTGTCAGGCGGAGGAGTCCAAATTCGATGATGATGGGCATGAAGGCGTTTAGCTGGTGTGTGAAGGGAAAACACTTCATTGGGAGGGCTGTGATTCGGATTTATGATGCTCATTATGAGATGTATCGTCGCAGGAAGGGGTATATGAGAGAGGAGGATGGGAAACTGGGCAATGGTGCAATAGACTTCTAGGTGTCTAAGCCGGCGGAGGGCGATAGAAAAGAAACGTCGAAGAAGACAATGGCGTCGGGAATTAGGGTCTGACATTGGGCATTGGGCCATATATTCTGATGGATCTGACCACAGGGAGTGATGCGTCAGGACAGGTTAACGATCTGAGAGAGGATCACTCAATTCCGCAGTTTAAGACTTCTGAGCTTCGGACCTGTGTACATAATTAAAGAGGAAGTTATCGGGATGAACTCTGTAGCTGACTCATCGCATGGACCCTGAAAGATTCGAGAAAGGAGACCCTTACTTTTGACAGGCTCGGTTGAAGACATTCGATAGATTCCTTCAGCGCCTGGAAGAAGTCCGTCATCGGAAAGTCCCCATCCATTCTGAGTGTACACCTCGGGGGAAGAATCATTTCATCTACCCAACGAGGATGTCGATGGAGACCAAGATTCCATAAATATGGACAGCCAATGGCTCAGGAGCGTTACTCTGTGAAGAGGAAAGACACCTGTATCCAGCGAATACCGTCATAGTATTGCATCAACCTGTTCTCTTCGAATATCCGTGAAAGGAGTTCATCAGGGAGCCGCGCAGTGATGTTCAATGAGTGATGGCGTCGTTTGATTGAACGGATCGAGCAGGGCAATGTCACGCGAGATTTGCGCATATGCTGCGCTCTTTGCAGCAGCGTCACTGCACCATGATATATCTACGGATGTGGTAGGGAGTGGGATCCGAGTGGATGATTCTAAGGTGGGAACAGGGTCGGAAGTCAATCACGATGAATGGATAGTGGAAAACTGCTTACCTATCCATTACAGTAGTGCGCAAAATAGGATGAAGGTGGGCTCTTGATCAAGTCGGCTAGTGGATCATCGTCAATGCTGTTAGTTTTATCACTGGGTAAACAGACGATATATAGCGTGCAGTTGTGAAAGGTTGTATGGTTCGATGGCGTAGTTGGTTATCGCATCTGTCTAACACACAGAAGGTCCTCAGTTCGAGCCTGGGTC
>JAFLHD010008961.1:0-20229 GCA_018856295.1 Blastosporella zonata
GTGAGCTGAGTTATATAGCTGCCACGGTAACCCTGTTCAAGAAGTCCTGTAGCACCTTCTCCAACGACGTAAATCTTCCCTCCAGGGTTTCAATACGCTGCTGCACCCTCTCGTAGTGTTCCTCCAAAGTGTCTCGAATCTTCTCTTCGGAGCCAGATTGCAATTGGCCTGTGAGGAAGTTTTCCAGTGCCGTCGTGTGGTTTGTTAGGTGCTTCTCGAGGTTATCTAGTCTTTCTTCAACATTGCTCTTGACACCTTTCAGTCGTTGCTCCACCCGTTCAAGCTGATCATCGTCAGGGATCTCCACAGGCTTATCATCTTTGATGCGTAACATTGCATGAAGCATGGTCGCCGGGGTGGTAACCATCTTCTCAGGAAAAACGGGTAGCTGACGTTCCTTGTCACAGTCATCGCAAACAAAAGAATCGTTAGCTATTTCCAGAATGTCAACGGTTCGATGGTCATGTAAGGGAAAATGAGAGACTTACAACACTCCAGGCAGACCCAACATGGGAGAGAAATCTCTCTGTCGCAAAATACACAAGCCATTTTCCCATCATCTAAATCATGGCTGTCAAACTCCCTCAGCATCTTCTTTCCACCTTCAGATATGAGCGCTCGCACTTGAAAGGCTTTTTTCAGTCTTTCAGACTTATTGCGGGCGGCATGTATCATCCATGCGCGTTCATGATCATGTAGGAAACGGTCTGAGCGGATGAGACTGTGAGATGAGTTATGGGTCGCGTGCAAGAGTTCAACATCTTGGCAAGCTAAACAGAAGTCGACGCTGCCCACGAGGGTCTTGCTGACGCAGACAACACACATAAGCCGAGATTGAATGAGCGTTCGTCTGCAGTTATCGCAATTGACACCACTAAGATGGTAATCTTTAATGGACCGTCTCATATAGTGAAAGAATAATAAACTCACAAGTGATATGGCAGTCGCTCCAAGACATATCGAGCGATCGAATAGTAGAATTGGTCGAGGGTGGGGCATATGGTGCTCTCCAGGTTCCTGAGTTCTTGGCGCTCCTCTTCCGGAAATGTGTTTCGCCGAGTCAAATTAAAGGTTTCAATGAGATTTTTGATAGTAAGCTCTTTGAACCTTCGGCCAGTCCGTAGACGTTCCACCACATAGTCACTGGAGAGCATATCACGCTTGACCCGAAACCGAACGGCGGCGCATGCAAACCTCCATCGTGCTTGAGCTCTGTTCTTTTTGAATTCGTCTTGGCTATATTTAAATCTAACAAGAGGCGCAGGTGTCCGGGAAAATTCGAAGCTTCCGTCACAACGATCATCTTTATTCGACCCAAGCGATGGCCTTAGCTCTCGAACATAATCAGGGCAATACCAATCTCCGGAGAATTTCGCTGTTGACGGGTCAATAACACCTGTGCATCGAATCCACTGTCCATCGTCATATGTCATGATCAGGTCGACGACATGTTTGACTTCTGCACCCTCCGCTATGGTCGTCAGAAGTCCAGTGAGTTCAAGCGAGCCTAGATATCCATTTGCTGTCCCAGATATGGACCCTCCTTCGCCAACCAGATCCCCGAGCTCAAGACGAAACAGCCCTTGGTAAGATGTCGAATTTCCATCCATTAGTGACCACATGCAATAGCCAGCCCATGCACCCAGGAGAATATTGTGGGAATCATCAACCCCTTCGGTGATATCAAAAGGTACTAGCTTTGGGTAGCTGAGTGGCTCTTGCGGGCCAAATGTGAGTATGTCAAGAGGGACGTCGCTAGGGCAGTTTATCACATCGTCGTCTTCACCCCGTTCGATGTCAAGGCTGTTCCAGACTGAAAATAGGCTATTTCCCACAATAACCCATGGGACAGATCCGTACGATGTTTGAAACTTGAACCGAGGGTCAGGATGGCACGATTATAAAATACCAGACGCACCATGCCAAAGGCAAAATTTTCGAATTGATGTTCTGGGTTGACGTGCATTTGTCGGAAGATTGCTTGAAGAAATTAGAATGGATGCAAAAGAACCATATACAGAAAATACTTACCAGAGAGATCTCGAAGCCTAGTATCAAAAGATGAAAATATGGAGTCAAGCGCTTCAAGGGACTTCGGAAATTCTTTGGGGTGGAAGATGTGGCTACGTGCCAGTTGTACTATCTTGACTTGATGCTTCAGCACCAGATAAAGCAGTGGGTATATATACTGGATTCAGATGGTTAGCCTATCCTTCAAACAAAGTCGTCGAACGGTGCTTACCCGCTCAATACGGCCAGGTCCTGTCACAAGAGACACCGTTGCGGTTGAGTCAATTGTATAAGAAATCTTCTGTAAGTTATCGTGAATTCGCCTTTCTTCTTCTGCGCAGAATTCATCTCGGAGCTTTGCGAGCTCTGGCACAATCAAACCCTCCGGCATAGCTTTTGTCGAACGGAGTAGGAGTTCAAGCCGGTAGAACTTGCCATCTTGAAGATGGAAATCCAGAAATTTAAGGTTATCAGGTCGAACCTTTTGCCGTAGCTTATAGAGCTTCTTGAGAATGCGATAGATTTTTTTGGAGTAGATCGATATGCTTGAGTGCCATCCTTGATGTTACATTGTCAGATGTGTTTTAAATTTGGACACGGGTTTTGAAATTCTACCTGCTGCCCAGTACGCCAGCCATTGAAGTAATCTGTGGCACAAAAAAGGAGTGTTATCATTATCACCTGTGTATCAGCCAATGAAATACTCACGACCACCCTTTGGGACAAAGTGTTGTGAAGGTGTTTATTTCCTGGATATTAATTAAGCCAGAGCCATCGTCGTCTATGGATTCAGACAACGCCTGAAGATATGAAACATTGACGTAAGAATGCGCCCATTCGTCGTCAGTGAAACGCGAGGGAGCAGTAGAATCTGCTGATGAAGACACCACTGAAATCAAGACCTCTTGTTGAGAGTGTGAAGACGCAGTTCCCGCTGACATTGGGTGGCGCATGCTTCTGTCATTCAAGAAATGATCGCGGAGGGCCAAGACAAAATGACGAGCTTTGACGGTACTCTTCCATCCCTTTGATGATGTCCGTTTCAGAACACAAACAAGAGCAAAGGACTAGAGGTTCACCATCTCCTTCCATATCTCGCGGATTTGCTTGAAGGATGTGAGTACGGGGTTTTATTAAAAATGGGAGAGCGTACTGGATCGATAATGCGCTCGTGACCGCCAGACACGTACGATAGGATGCGATCATTTTGCCACTTGATTGTATCAAGCTCGCGTTTCTGGATATCGAGTTTCCCCTTGAACAGAACTAAATTCTGTTGCAGGGCAGATTCAATGTCTTCAGTCAGCTCCTTGTGCAAGCTTTGCCTCATGGCCACTAATTTATCCTTTTCAAAAAGACTAGTGGACTTGGAGGCGCCCTCTCCCGACTTTTCCATAAGATCTTGAAGGACCTGGTTGTCAGCGATAGAGGACAATGCCCCGCCTCCGCGTTCAAGAATGCTACGAATCTCCTTCTCCACCGGGCTGTCTAGATGAGCAAACAGTTTTGTCATCTGAGCCTGTATTTCCTGGAGTCTGGTCGCCTGGTCATCCATTTTCTGGTTGAGTGCATCAACTCCAACTGCGGTAGTCACGGTGAGTGCATGCTGGAGCTGTACTTCGTATTCAGAAAATTGAGCCGCGTATTTAGCGAAGCGCGTCTCATATATAACGGACTTGACATATTTGCCTGGGCGCGGCATGGAGATGAGTATTATGGCTGTGATCAATGAATGAGATGGTGTGCGCACGAATGAGGCTCTTCTTCAGGTAAAAGTCACAAGCTGATGCACATTCCTCAATATACTTTGCAATTTCTTCCATGAGTGTTTCAAGTCGTCCAGGAAGACTGAGCCCGTCAGGACCAATTTTATTCGGATCTTCAATATCGCGAAGCCTGTTGAAGGATTTAGTTGCGAAAGATGTATTTCAAGTATCACCCACTGCAGCAAGACAGACATCATACTCTGAATTTGGACTTTCACAGCCAGGACCTTCCTTTCGTTGTCTCTGCGTTTAAGATCAAGGATAACAACTAGTTTGAATGCCATGACAGGAGCTGAAATGGATTTCTAAATACTATACACACTTTTGGCCATCATAAATGACTCACCGGCAATGAAAGGATGAATTGAGGCAATCTCCGTCAAAACATTCAGCGCAATTTGGGACGATTCAGCAAAGCTCTGAATTGCATCTTCAAATGTTTGATATTCGATCGACGCTTCTACAGCCCCGAATGTGGAAGCCCCGTCGAGCGCAAAAGTGCTAACTGTACGCATGATGGGCATCGGTGTTGTCTCTTGTGAAAAACCATTCTCTGTAATTTGGATCAGTCGGCTGTGATATATTCGAGACCGATACTGGACATTATCTGACCTTGAGTAGCGATCCGATCCTTTTTTGTGGCCTTTATCTCTTGGTGTCCTGTCCTTCTGGAGTGTGTCCCTTTTGTGAGAGAGGTTTTCGCTCCGATAGCAGACGATGTCATGTTATGTGGCTGCAAGGTAAGCAAAGATCAAACTGTGCCATTGGCATTGCTATAAGTGAACCTCCAGAGTCAAGTGGTCCGTCCCCACGTGTTCATTTCCATTTTAGAGACGATGAGAAAGTCCTTTATAAGGTCGCTTTTTCACCAGACATATATATCAGCCTTGCAATTGACCGCCTTGAAATCAGAAGAGGTTCTTGAAACATCGAAATGATGATCAGTATGGAAATTAGAGGGGGTATATGAAAATAGCACAGTCATGGGGCATATTCGACTGCTTCCAATGCGCACTGATCGTTTCTTGCCTATACTTTACCATGGGTGGTGGGGTAGGAGTGACTAGTCAAGATCAATTTTTTTGCCCCAGTCGGCAAAGATGGATGGTAGGGCGGCTGCACGCCGGTGCCGTCTTTACGGCTTCACGGCAACCGTTGTACAGTAACCGTAGCCCGTACCGTGAGCAAGCTACACGGTACGGTTCACGGTTATATTGACGTCGTCGTCATCCGTCTGCATCCAGACGTGAGGGCTTGAAGGCTGCTGCTGCCTCTCCTTCTTCCGTTTCTCCCGTTCCTTATTTGTATATATGCTGATGCGTATCCCGATCCCGAGCGTCCCTCACCTGCCCATTGAGGTACCGGAACTAACAGGGTAAGGTGCCACAGACGTTTTGGAGAGCTGATAACGAGCGCGGGTGGGGGTACACGCAGGGAAGGCCTAAGTCGGACGGCGCGAGGGGAAGTTCTCGAGTTCAATAGAAAGTGTTGATGTATTAGTAGAGGGAATAACATGTTAGCGTTGGCGTACCTGGAGTTCAATAGAAAGTATTGAACTCCTCAGGTACGAAATGTCGCAAGGGCATGGGCATAATTTATGCATATGTTGACCAGGGGTAATGTGACTCGGCGATAAGATAAAGATGGAGGAAACATACGTGCGTGCGCGCGTTTACATTCGTCAGCTCAGGCGCGGGAGTCGGTGTCCATGCGGTTGTCCTGTGCGGGTGAAGGTGGATGGATTAGCGAGAGTAGAATGGCAGGGAAGGAATATGGCCTTCTTCTGGCTGGCTGGGAAGTCAGAGCGTTGATTGGCGTGTATTGCTTGAATGGCTTTGCAATCGTGCTGGAAGAAAAACTTAGATAGACAAAATACAGCTTTTTTGTGAGATTTATGTACTTTGCCTCGTTCTCGTTGTTGGCAGTAAATGAAGAGTTAAAAAAAATGAATGTATGTACTCATTATCAATTAGACTCGGGCTGGGTTCACAAACACGTCGTAATTCGGTGGTGATGAGTAATCCCCTCAGTACTTCACCAGTGCCCAACCTGGAGTAACAATGGATGTGAGCGACGATGAATGTAATGCTGTTTGCGAGAAGATAAAATGACTGAAACAATGAAAGCATCGGGTTGATTTGTGAGAACACATCGTAAACATCCTCACTGACGGCTGACAGACCGTTCGATCCATGATGCTGCAATCGCGGAAAGCAAAGCAGCCTCTTGTGAAGTTATAAGACGCCGTATTATAACTGCAGACTCAGAAAATTTGAATTAGATGGAACCAGATGACGGGCAGTCAATACTCAAACCAGTCTTGCAGTCTTGTTTGACCACACCCAAATCAGCGAACAGGCCCAGCGCCGCCTCCTGAAACCCATGTTGCCCATAGACATATGCCCTTCGCCTTCGGACATCATCAACATCCTCATTTCCCACCGCCCCACTGCCTGAAGCTTACCCGGACCTTTCCTCGATGAGCGCCCTTGGTACGACCAGAGCACAACTTCCTCTACATTTGCCTGGAGTGCTGACACATCGTTCTGCGAGAAGGTCAACACGTCTAGAGAAAAGTTCGAATCGTTGCGCGTCGAGTGATGTCAGAGCCTGATCAAGGAGAGAACCAGAACATCTGGCTCGTGCATGGAGAGGATGAGGCGGATGTCGTATGACTGTGATGGCGGGAGGCCGTGGTGCATCACGAGGAAAGGATGCTGATTCCACCAGTCAGCCAGAGAAGATTAGGATCAGAAGGCGGTTTGAGAAGTACAAAGATGGTAACGACTCATACACTAGCGATAAGGGCCGAACACTCTTCAGCATCTTTGGAGCAATGTTGAAAAGAGTACACGTCATGGCGCCCTTGGATTCTCGCGCATGGTCAGGGAGAAGGAGGACGACCCGCCGAGCTGCTATGGGACACGGTCCACATTCGTATTCATTTGTCGTTCACTGATGCAGGATGGGTAGGCGCTATGTGCACATACCCCCTCGCGTGCCAATGAACTGTTTGTCGTTAGATTAGAGGTGAGTGTCCGCTAGATTGGCTTTGAAAGCTATTGGGATTCAAAGTTGGTAATAATTTATGTTGATTGCCTGAATGATGCAATGGGCCTCTGCACGCGAGATGTATATCGGTATCCACGTTAGAACTGTGTCGGTTGTTGTTAGCTCCTGTGTATGCATTGACGAACTTGGCGGACCTTCATCGACACTAAAGGGCTTGCCACCGTCGGCCACAGATCCTGGAAGCTTCTCGTACATCCATGCTAGCAACCCTACCGGCGAGTCGGTGAGGCCATAGCCCAGCGTCTGTGGGCGAGTAGACTGGACGGCGCAGTACCCACTCCCCGTCGTCAGGAACTTCAAGGTGCGCTTGAGACCGGCTTTTTCATGCTCGGTATATCCCAAGATATGACAGAAAGTGCGATATCAGGAGGGCAGGACGTTTGAGCGAAACGTGCTGAGAGCAAGTGAGGTGCTGTTGAGAGGTGCCTGGAGACAAAGACGCACCAAGGAAAGTTAGTGTGCCAGGATTTCATATGATCTTTCCCGTACAACTTTGCCATTCGCCGCGTAATCTATCATGTCAGAATACATACTAAGTTTGCGTGTAAAGGATGCGAAGAGGAAGACACAGACGAAGAAACCCCAGTCTCCTCCTTGCGTTACTTTTGAGGTAGACAGACAGACAGACAGACAATCAGTCATCGATAACCTAGTAGCGTACATTCCAGAAAGGGAGAGATAGAAGGAAACGTACTGTACTGAACGTATCCCCAATGCCAACATTAGTTTATGCGCCACCTACGAAGATCACGGGTCAGCGCAACGTGGGGCCCAGGCAGGCCTTTATGCGTACTTCTGCGTACTGATCCAGGGCAAACCCCTTCTTCGTGGGCGCAGCAGAGAACCCGAACCATGGGAGGCTCAGCGCGATGACGTGGAAGCTCGGGGCCTCCGGGGGTGCCTCGACGAGGAGAGGCAGGATCTTGCGCACAAAGCTTCCCGGCCCTATAGACAGGTTCCAGAAATCTCAGTACAGTACCCAGATAGACAAGGGAAAGCTACGCACAGCCGTGGACGAAGAGCAGAGGGATCGCGTGCTCCACGGCACTCCTCATGTGGACATAGTCCTCCATGGTGATGTCGCGCGTGAATTGCGGCAGCTCGGCGTTCAGGGCTGCTTCGTGTATCCGCCAGTCGTAGCCGTCCTTCCAGAAGTTGACGAGGCGCTGGATGGGGGTGGCATACGCAACTCCCGCATCTTCGAGTTCATCAGGGAAGACCGTGAGGGCGGTCGGGAATATATATTTTGAAGGGAGACTCGGGAGCATGGTGGTTAGAGCTAGGAAGTGGTGGTTGATTGAGGGCTTTTAATTGCGGGGTCACGGAGACCTCAAAATCATCGATTCGACATGCCTAATTGATGAATGTGGGCTTTGCCAGGCTGCCAGCTGATGAAAGTCAGGTCATCATCACGACAAGGGTCCCCTGGTGATGTGGGGAGACGAGATGGTAGAACCTTGATAGAGCCATCTCTTAAGTCGGAAAACCCATTGGGACGTTGCTATCCTACACTTGCAGCCGTCGATGACAAATAACAAACTCACCCATTCACCCATTGATCTAAGCTTCTAGTTATATCACGGTCTCGAATACGAATGGACGCAGAGAAAAGGATAAGATTAACGGTAACCAGAGGATGGCTGGCCTATCTAGAGTGGTGGGAGTACACTTCATCAATTATGGAGAGGTAAATCTGGTATAACTCCCTGCGCGACAGGTCTCTCAAAAGTCCTCGAGCCTCTCCAGTAAGGGAGAGGAAGTTTAGGCAACACACTAGAAACCATTAATGATGACATGTAAAACAGAACGTGAATGGACATACTGTCATGCCGTTGGTGCTGGTGTTCATGATGAGGGCGACGATGAGACCGTACAGACCCAACACTTCGGCAAAAATGAGAATAAGAATCTGAAGAACAGGTTAATAAGAAGCAGAGAACAGGAGAAGGAAGCAACGTACCATGCCAACGAATAGCCTGGGCTGTTGAGCAGTTCCACGGACACCAGCATCTCCGACAATTCCGATGGCAAAACCGGCTGCGAGACCTGCAAGACCGACCGAAAGACCAGCGCCAAGCTGCACGAAGCCTTTTGCGAGGGACATTGTGCTCTCAACTGTAAACACACAAATTCGGTTCAGACGTCGTCGCTGTCGATAGAGATGGGCGCTACGCACGTTCACCAGCAATAAGAACCGAAACGACCAGACCGTAGATCTAAAGACAAAGTGGCGTCAGCGAATTGTGCAACAACAAAGACGAGGCGCAAACGCACAGCAATGATACCAGCCATGATGACGGGGACGACACACTTCATCATGAGGTCCGGGCGCAGAACGGACATGGCAGAAATGCCGACGCCTGACTTTGCGGTACCATAACTGCAGCCAAAGAAGTCAGTGCCAGCCAAAGCGCAGCTGCATTGTAACATACCTTGCTCCTATGCCTAGAACCGCGCCAAATCATCAATAACTGCTCAAATAGGCACCCCAAACCCCTCCAAAGGGAAGAATGGGTTCTAGAAAGTCTTGAGAGATGCTTACATGTGAAGACAATTGCGCTGGTGCAGCCCTAGAAATCCCGCAAATTGATATGAAAACTTTGCCCTTTGTTTTCAAGGATAATTGAGCTTACCATGGCGCTGAAAAAGGGAGCGTAGACGGGGCAAAGATCAGAGGACATAGTGTATAGTTGCAGGCGGCGAAGAACAGTGATGAGGACGTGGATGTGACGACTTCAACAACGCCGAACTTGACACCGGCATCATCCGCAGCGGACTTTTAACTGCAACCTCCGTTGAATTTCTCCATAATTTCTTTCAAGCTGGCTCTCAGCCTCTCACCATGTTTAGCAACTCCAGAATATATTTTACCCATCTATGTGTCGTTATGGTATTCAATCCGATGAGAATCTATCCATGTAAATATTAATCTACTCTGAATCTCCAAACTCTTCCTCTTCCGCAAGAAGCTTCTCTACTTCCAACGCAGCCATGCAACCGCTTCCAGCGCTCGTGATGGCCTGTCGGTACCTCTTATCTTGCACGTCGCCAGCGGCAAAGACACCCTTGACGGAGGTCTGGGTGGTTCCTGGGACTGTGATGATGTAGCCGTCAGAGTCGGTCTGCAATTGTGTCCGAACGAGGCTGGTGGCGGGTTCGTGACCTGAGATGACATATATTAGTTAACTCAATTTGGATGGGGCGTGGTCCATACCAATGGCGTAGAATAGTCCTTTGACGGGGAGGTCGGTGTTCCACAGAACTGTCTGCGGGCAATCACATAAGAATAAGTGTCAAGAAAACAAAAGCGAGCATACAATTTTCGGGTGGTGCATTAACCGCTTGGCCATGATTTTTGAGGCCCGGAGTTCGCCACGGCGGACGATAACGTACACATGGGATCCATACTTAGTGAGGTCTATATTTCCGATGAGATGCTGCCAAATGAAGACTAGATATTCTAAACGCACATGTAGCCTCCTCAGCAGCAGAGTCACCACCTCCGATAACCGCCAAAGGTTGATTCCTTTTCTATGGTGAGCACGGAAAAGCGACACCTGATAGATAATGATGACTTACCGGAAAATCGGCACTGCACCGTCGCATACTGCACACGCACTGATACCGCTCTGCCAGTAGGTGTCCTCACCCTTGAGGCCCATGCGCTTAGCGCTGGCTCCAGTCGCAATGATGATGGCATCCGCCGTCTCCGGCTCATTGTCCTCCTCCATCTCGCGCCAGTAGCGGAACGGGCGCGCAGAGAGATCAATCTTAGACACGGTCTCCGTGATGATATTCGTGCCAAATTGCACAGACTGTTCACGGAACTTGTTCATCAGCTCCGGACCCATGATACCCGAGGGGAAACCGGGGAAGTTCTCAACTACGGACAAGAGTGGATTAGGACAGGGATCGGGGTAACAAGTGGTGTGATGTGTTTACCATCGGTTGTGGTGGTGAGTTGTCCGCCAGCAGCAAAGCCGTTTGCCATGAAGCCTTCGAACATGACTGGGTTCAGGTTCGCTCGGGCAAGGTAGATCGCGGCGGTGTGGCCTGCTGGACCAGATCCGATGATGACCTATGGTAAATTTACAGACCATAAGTAAGATTATCAGTCCCCCCATGAAGGTCGGGATACGTACGACTTTAGAGTGCATCTTGGAGCTCTTCTCGACGGTGACGGGAGCCATAGTACTAGATTTTTTGGTGGAAACGACGACTGATGCAGACAACGGAACAGTGCGGAGAGCCTGGGCAAGAAATCTACGCGACAGGATGGCGGGCAAAAACGACAGGACGGGCGAAAGGAGAAAGTGATCGTGGGGGTCGGTATATAATCATCCGTCACATGATCACTCTTACAAAAATTCTCTCCCGTCGTCGCCGACATTCGAAAGGTCATCGGATCCATATTAGTGGGCAGACGGGTAAGAGAGATACATGGTGGGTATATAAAACTAGTAACTGCTCGCGACACTGCCTATCCTGCCGCCATCCACGAGCCAAACCGCACCATTCACATACGCGCCTGCGCGGCTGGCTAAAAATAAGATCGCGCCGGCCATATCCTTTCCAGAGAGGTCAGCAGGGAGGACGACATGACCTCTCACGAGACCCACCTCTTCTGTACCTGTTCGTCGTAGCGGTATCGAGTCCGCCAGCGCGATGGGATCCAGTTTGAAATCCGGTATCGGATTGGTCGTCATTTCTTCAAACCACAAAAGGCGCTCAGTGAGTGTGTAAGAGAGGCACTGATCAGAATAGAACCCACCGCTGGGCCAGACGCCAGGGGCTAGAATATTACTTCGTATGCCCCACGGCGCCAAAAGGTTTGCGAGAAGCTTTCCGAGATGCGTGCAGGCGCTTTTGGATAGGGTGTAAGATGGAGAGAGGATCTTGGGATCGAGCCGGAAGGACCCCGAAGACGAAACGGAAAGAACCTGCGAAGAGTGGTACGGAGGTCGCGGGATTCCCGGCCCAGATTGTCCAGCGAGACGCTGTTGTCGGACGTTCCCTTGATACAGGAGATCAAGGAAAGCTACTGTGGTGTAGTACACAGCTGTGACATTTGTGGCAAAAGTTTCTGCGAAGTCTTCTGGAGAACCAGTGTCCCACAAGGCACTCTGGAAGGCCTTGATGCTTGGTATCGTAGGGCCGAGGGCCGGCGAAGCGGGAGGTGATGGAGGCCCCGTGTATGATGAGAGATGCGGGGGCGAGGGTGATGGTAAAGGATGTGCGTAGAGGTTCCTCGCGATGCCGGCATTGTTGATAAGCAAATCGATATAACCATGTCGGGATCTTACAGAGTCGGCCACTGTGAGTAAACTTTCGCGGCTAGTCACGTCGCATTCTAGGGCATGAAGGTTGCCAAATCGCTATAGTAAACGTCGGCGAATGAAGACCCTGACTCGGTACAACGTCATGACTGGACTCACGTTATTCTCCTCTGCAGCCTTCTCAAGCAGATTGAGCCGTCGACCGACGATATAGACTATCGCTCCATTACTTTCGAGCGCCGTTGCCATCATCAAGCCTATGCCTAGAGGTTACCACACGATGCATTGAGCCTCCTTGTGACCTAAATCGAGCGCACAAGATAGTTACTGACCGGTCGCGCCTCCTGTTATGACAACGACAAGACCATTCACATTGAAGATATTGGCCGGATCGAACGGGGGCGCAGCAAATGATGCCATAGGATCGGGATCATCAAAGAGAGCGGTCGAAGCATTAGACGGGGAAGGTGTGCTCGAGTTCATGTCTGCAGGGGGGTGGATTGTGACTTTTTTTTGCCGTGATGTTTAGCCTGTCCGCGTAGGGTCGGCCAACAAGTGTAAGAGTTGCTTATAGAAGACGGCGGCAAGGCACAACCAATGGCAAAGTCTCAGGGAATGCTCAGGGAATACTTATACATAAATCCTTCAGGAATGATGGGGCTGATGTTCCGCCGGTGCAGTTTCTGGATACGGTGTAAGCCTCCAAATTCGAGAGAAACCAGGAACTGTAGAGTGTGGGCTGCCTTTCTACGCCGAGCTCTTCGATTGCCACAGTGCACAAGTGTAGTAAATGGAAGGCTTTCGAAAGGTTGAGCCAGGCTGCGACGGAGCAGTCTTGGAATAGGCTTCCAAAAGGGCAGGGAGAACGTACCATGTGACAGATCATATCGGGTGCAGATTCCCTTACTGCTTCTGACACCCAGCCTTGCGGATTGCTCTATCTTGGAATCGACTCCAAACTGACTTATTCTATTATATGGGTTAGGGCCATCTACACTTGACTGCTGACCACTTAATCGTGGTCCGCACCAAAAATGGCATTCTCATGACACTCTTTCATTCGAGAGATATGATTATTGAAAACGACACCCAAGTCGAATACTCTATGAACGCCCTTACGACCCACCTCTGTCCGAAAGCCACGGTAGCTCTTAAAGTTATCAACTACGTACTAGTCTCCGCCACTAGACCACCGAGGGCAGACACCGGATGTGCCACTAACACATTCTATCGATAACGGCGTATCCGAGGATGCTTGGGTAGTGGAGCTGAGCTATATTTTTTGAGCCTCTGTGACCTCGGCTGTCTATCTGTGTACCCGTGTTTTCCGTGTTCTTCCCTGCCAGAGTTCAAGCCAAATTCACTTCCCACCAGCAGGACCATGTGTCTTGATGTACCACTTTGGTGCCACTCCAATATTGTCCTAAATACATCAGCTGATGTCAATGCCATCTTCCTATAGTGCATGTTTCGCAGATATGCGACGGTATTACTCAGTGAGGAGCTATCGCTTCCTCGGACTTTTACATGGAACTTGATGAATTGTTTGATGATCCTCGGAACGACCTTGTTCTGTAGAAGATGACCCTGATCTGCGGTTTCATTCCAGACTTGGAGGTAAACCTGAGTGGGTCTAAGTAATCAAGGAACACATGTTAAGATTGTACGTCTTGACATGATCTGTAATACCTGTACCGGCTCTGCTCTTGAGTAATAATTGACACCTTGTCAAAGCCCACTTCCTCAGGATTTTATATATGTTGCCTCCAGTCGAGACTTGACGTAGTCTCCAGCTGAAATGACCTCATACTTCCCTGGACTGCCGGGCGAAACGCAAGTTGGGATAGGCTGAAGCCGAGGTCATGAGAATTTTGAGTTCAAGAAATAATAATATGCTCACGTCCAACAACACATCGTAATTCGTGCCAAAGAAGAGAGGCATTGAATAGCGCTCTGCTCCAGAACGATTGACTGCACGGTGTGCTGTGGACCTGAAGATGTCATCTTAAATTGACAGTCATCTATTAAGAATGAATTCGGTGGTCAGATGTCGAGATGCTCACTCGTCCACCTAGCGAACTGATCTCCGAGGCTACAGTTTTTTTTTTTTGAGTAGACATTCAAGGCGACATAGACCAATGAAAAGAAGTACTTCACGACGATCGTCCCCGGTATATGGACAGCGTTCACCCAGTTTCCCGCGGCGTTCTTAACTTGTAGACCCCCGACAGGGTCTTGCCACAGAAGTGTGAAGCACTGGTGGCGGAAATCTGGTCAAGGTGCGAGATGTATTGGTACTCTGGCAGTTACCTCATAGCTAAAGGGGAACTCAGATATTGAAGGAAGACACAGAGGATCAAGTGCTCACTCAGTGTGTTCACCAATACCGATCTGGCGGTTGTCACTATCCATCTTGAGTGGCTGAGGCGGATAGTGCAAGATTCTCATGATTGCAGCTGGGCGGGTAGTCTGCAGTACGTTAACACCAGGACAAGACCCGAGCCTAAATTCAGACCTTATCATCGAAAAAATCTTCAGTAAGGTCAAGAGCTAGGGCGAATAGGGGAAAGAGGAGTTTTCCCAGCTTGATCGCATCGTGGCTACAAGTAGCCGTCAATAGCGTACTAGAAGGACGTCAGCCCAGCGGATTGTGCGCACTAGTAGGTCAGAACCGCCTCTTTAAAACCGGGAATGTTATTGGGCCATACATTGGTCCCGTACATCGATCCAGCGGTGACGTCGATACCCGCCCCCGTGGATACAGGAGTCGCTATCAATGGCTCCCAGCCAATGTCAAATCCTTCATGCAGATCGCCTAGCCCTTCAGGATTGACATTTTCTTGCAAAAGAGCAGTATAGCCTTTAAAGTTCGCGCTCTTGCCGATGTCAAACTTTTTGGGTTCGTCCCCTACGTCGGCAATAGGTAGACAGGGTTACTGAAAGATCGATCGTACCTCCATCTTTGTCAAAGTATCAAGAGCAAAGAACTTCTTGCCAGCCTCGACGGCCCCAACGATGGTGTCCTCGGGAATGCCGTGGTTTGATACTGAGGGCAAATCAGAGAGGCTTAATTAGCAGGGTGTCTCCTATAGCCAGAGCTACTGTCCGAAAGTCAATATCTTTGCAAATTGTCAACTTACGGTAGAAAAATCCAACCTGAACTCCCCCCAAAGAGTTGTGATCAGAGGACAATTCCAAAGGCAAGTTATATGCGCAAAGTGAATTGCCGTACATTAATAGAAGCGTCTCGAATGAGATCCGCGAGGGCACGTCTTGTAGCAGGGTCACTGCTTGAGGCATCTGTAAAGTCTCTGTGACAAACGCGTCCGCATGATAAACTTGGACTCGAGTATGCAAGATTGTAATCGGATGCTAACATGACAGGTATCTCTTCAAAAGTGCTCTCTGTACGGCGCTCAGATAGACGAAGACGCTCGTTTAACGAGGTTTCTGGTAGAGACATCCTAGCGACCAGGTGGTTTGAAGTTGAAATATTATCGTTCGGTCCGACATTTCCGAAATAAAACCTTTTTGCTTCACAGATGCCCTACTGAGTATGTAACTAGAAAAATATTATATGTCTACAAGTCCGATGCCTATTTCCTTAATTGTGTTATTACGATCTACTCTACTGAGGGTTGGGGGATTTTGGTTCAAAGCGCGAGATAATATCTATTGCTTGGGTCCAGCAAGATCCCTTGCGAAGTGGAAGAAGTCGACGCTGGAGGCATTCACGCCGTATTTGTAGATCTGCAAATTACAAATAGGATGAAACAAATTAGCGGGACCGAAGGATGAAGAAACTCACGAAGCGCGATGCAACATAACTTGAGAAAAGGGCCTTCTGGTACGGAACCGGCAGCCTCTCCAAGAGTGCGTCAAGACCAATTTTCTTGACCAGTGTCTCAGGGATAGCACGACCCATCACTCCCCGCCTGCTCGGCACATCGTCGAAGAGGTCAGATGCCTCCAGCTCAGCTTGGAGGTTGTTGAGTGTGGAAGACAACTCGTCCGAGATGGTGGTGCGGGGCTTGGCGCCGTTGAGCCGGGCGTGCTCGCGCCAGATGCACTGGAATTCTGCTGCCGCATTCTCGGAGATCTTGTCTTGGACGTCACGGACGTAGCTCTGGTAGAACTCGGAGGGCTGATCCTTGAAGCACATGAGGTCGATGTACTCGTCGGTGGAGAGAGCGAGGCCGGCGAGGACTTCGAGGGAAGAGCTCGTAACACCGCCTTTGTTGGCACTGGAGTCCTTGAACAGGACAACCTTGCGTTTCTCGAGATGAAGACGTGCTTGTTGAGTGATGAACAAGTTGGCACCCTCGACAATGTACTTGAAGTGGGGCTTGCCCTCTGCATCCACTAGAGCAGACATGTTGGAGATGTTCACAGCCTCAGGACTAAATGAAGAAGTCAATCTACCGAAGACACCGAGAACCGAGCATATGACATACCGGCCACCACAAGGTACGAAAAGATCGGCTTTGAAGCGCAAGTGAGCACCGTTACGGAAGTCAGTCCCATCGAGAACGACTTCTCCAGCTATGATGAAGATGATTAGCTACTCGACTCCAAGATACGAAAACAACGCACAAGGTAGCTTCACATCTTGATCTTCAACCCTGACGAGATAGCCATCCTTACTCAACTTCGAAGTATCGAAGTTGCCGACCGGAACGCGAAGACGGGCCAGGCGGATGAGTTCTTGACGATCGAGGCCTGCAGGGTCCGCGAGAACACCGCTGCCGTCAATGATCGCAACGGTTTTGTCACTGGACAATAAGATCTCGTCTGCAAACGCACGATCAGCAAGCACATCAGTTATAGCCTTCAATCGAGGAAACTTACTTGAGCCTAGATCACCATCTACATGAAACGATACGGAGAGTTCTTAGCAACGGTATCGAACAGCAAACACGATGAAGTACGCACCGGGACCTCCGGTCTGCACCTTTGTAACGTTCTTCTCCTGGAGGCCGAGCTGCTTGTAGATGCCTAATACATATTGCCTGATTGACCGCGAAGTCATGCCGTACGTGTCGTGTGGAATTCCGCCGAGTTTCGCTGCACTCTTGCCGGTAGTGAACGACTTCCACCATGTCTCTGCACCACGATCACGCGCATGCACTATATTGTAAGTGTCAGAGACGCGATCCAGCTTTCAGTCTTCCAGAAAACAAACGCACATGCAGCCCAGTCCATCATGTCCGCGGTACCCTCGTCCGGTCCCAAGAAGAGGATCTCGGGCTTGTCGTAGAGGTCAACAAGACGCTCCTTGATGCCGGGAGTTTGGCCTGGGATGAGGAGATCGATGATCGCCTGCAGAGGAGGTGATCGTGATTTGTCAGGTGCGATACAGGGTGATATGACGACTTGTACTTACATCGACATACTTCTCAAAGCAGCGCCTGGGATTGGCACCGAGTCTGCGAATACAAGATGAGAATAGGTCGCCGCGAAGAAGAGGTATGACGAACGAGGGAAGAATGGTACCCTTGGCACCTCCTTCAGGGATATCCTTGTTCTTCAAATTTTGAGTCGATGCGAGGGCATAGTTCTCGTCGAACAACATCCTTTGGTTGATGGAATAGTTCCTAAGAAGACAAAGATTAGAAGTAGGATTCATGAAAGGAAAGAAAGTTCTTCACTCTTTGTTGCGGGACATGACGAGACGAACACCACCACGGGCGACGTCGCGGAAGCGAATATGGAAACCTCGGAAATCATTGCCTGCAAGGGATCGCCAGTTATAACAAGACCCCGCTAAAAACAAGAAAGCAAGTCTCACCGATGACGATAAACATGCCGAAAGGCTTCTTGGGGTACTCGACCTCAGGCAAGAAATCAGGTGCCAAACGGAAGGACAAAGCGACCTTCGTAGGCTGGTAAAAGTTCGTCTTGAGGACATGTCTGATCGGAATGGATCAGCATCGCTGCACGACCAAGGACTGGGCATAAATGTACTTGTTGAAGATCAAGAAGCTCTCGAGAACTTGCAGCTCATGCTTGTTGTGCACAGTGCGGCGCATCTTGTCGTAGAGCTCTTCATCGGTGAGAGGCTGCGTGGTTTGCAGGCGCTGGTATGACAGTGTGGGCCTATGACTTGGTAAGCTTCACAGCCCAAGAAGAGATGGAGGATCGTCACTTACATCAACTGCGACGCATCATCCGCGCCAGGATAGTGAGTCATCGCGAAGTTCACATAAAGGAGGCGGATCTGCACAAGATAAACATGTGAGAATCATTTGCTAGAATGTCGAGAAGGAGCTGGACGCACCAGTTCAGGGTACGTGTGGATGACCTGTGCAATACTCTCGCGCGTAAAGGTTTCCTCGCGGAAGCGGCGCTTGATGTCGTTGAGAACCTCAGCGTGGGTGGGATCGTTCTCGTTCAGAACATTCTTGAGCTGGAGGTACGCTGATCCCAACCGGTTGCAGAAGTGTTGCGCAAAGATCCACCCGGAATCTGGATGATTTGTGAGCGCGGGTATGAGAAGGAAGGGTAAGAACGTACAAGCGTAGGTCGCTTCTTGAACCGCGTGGCTGCCGAGGGCTTTGGGCAGGAAGAACGGGTTGTCAGGCAAACAGAATAGAAGGGAAGCCTCTTTCATGACTTGGAAGATGGAATGCTCAATGGGGGGAGCATTTGTGTCGGGAAGGGGATTCAGATAGAGAGAGATTATGGTGATTCCGTTCGAAAATTGTTCTGGAAAGCTTCATCAGTGCCGATACGAGGAGATGTATAAAATCGGACGAACCAACGTATTTCCGAGCGGAATACAGAGAATAGAAGTGGTAAAGATTGGAGAGAGCGCTGTTATCCAATGTAAGGTCAAGGGATTGAGCAATAAATGGCATTACGAACCTGAAGAACTTGGATGTTCCTCCCATCTTGTACCCAATGACAAGGCGGCGTTCACGCGTGCCCTCGACTTCAAATACCTCGATGACGGGTCCATAACGTCCCTCGACGTTCCACATAACCTGCTGGTAGATGTCCAGGGTGTTTGTGGTGGCCTTCTCCAGGAAAACGGCGTCAGAAACGGAGCGAATGTCCGTCTTTTGGCCATCAACAAGAGGAAGCGACTTGGGGAACTTGCACTTTGTTACGAAGTAGCAACGCAGCTGCTGAGAAGCTGTGGCTGAGATAGAGCCAGCGGAGCGGAAAGTCTCCAGGCGGAAGGCGTTCTGTGGCGTGGAGTTGTCCAAAAATTGCTCATCGATTCTAAGTTGATGATGAGAAACGCGTGAAAACAGGTCAGTGAAGCTAAATTTACCTTGCTTCGCAGGTGGATCCTGGCCCTTCGATGACAGTGAGACCAGGTGGGCTGGTATGAATGAAGGTTGCGCCATTCTCATCCACTTTCTCAAGGTCGATTACGAGTTTGCTGGGATCGTGCTTGGTGTACGCCATGATCTTCGCGCCAAAGAGCGCGATGATGTGGTCAGAGATAACGACGCGATTCTCATTCTGAAAATATGTGTCATCGATACCGAGGTTGGTGTAGAACCAGTTGACTTCGCCGGCAACGAGTTCGCGTGGAATGAAGCCCTAAAGATGAACAATGATGTCAGACGATGGCGGTGATGGGACGCTAAGCGACGCGGACCTTGGCGGCGACGTCGTGCTCAACGAGAGCGCGCTGCTCGTCCTTGCCCTTGAAGACTGGGGTTGTGTACCCAGGCAGATTCTTGACTCTGTTCAGCGATGCATCGCTGGTATTACGCGCCGAGGATGGCCTCAGAGAGGCCAGGATATTGGGGTCGAGGCGCGTTGGATTCTGTGGGGCGGGTGTGGACATTGTCGAGCTCGTCAAGAACGACGGCGAGAACGACGTGGATAGGGAGAGATGGGTGTTTGGAAGTGAAGTGAAGGTTCTTCCCTTATAAGTGGGACGGTGCTTACGTGTGTCCCCAAATTATGGCCAAGTTCCGAAGTTGACGTTAGCAACTCTTCGTCCCAGTCACTGACAAGAATATTCCCCGGAACATGGATCAGTTTCATCAGTATATCGCCCCTCACAAATCCTCTCATGTGCAACCCTGTATGCACAAAATACTCTCAGCCTTCTGACTTCAAATTTCCCCGACTTTTCCTCAAACGTG
>JAFLHD010008962.1:0-14776 GCA_018856295.1 Blastosporella zonata
TCCTTTCTCTTCCATACCGAGCCGGCGAGGTACCTATTTACTTACTTACCTGAGTTGCTTATGTAACATAGTTGGCTCAATCTGATTCCATTCCATTGAAATTGTCGAACAAAGTAAATATGAGAATATCCCTATCATATAACCAGCATATAACCTGTACATGTGACATATAGCGCAAACCTAAAGCTTTTTGGGGACCCTATCTCCTCATTTCGACCACTATGCAGCGGAAATTGACCTCACCTGGCAGGGCGAGTAATTGGCATTTCCTGATGAAACTTATGCATGGGTTCCTTCAGTAGTAAAAAGGGCTGTTGACAATGGGCTATTGGGAGAGTGGGAGGGAAGTAGACGATGCCACACTAGTCTGTGTGAGGAAAATATGGTTAATCATTAGTTAACTAGAAGAAGTAGGGGGCGCACAGCGGAGCTATTTCTCATCTGGGCAGCCACCAATCGCCGATATATATATACAAGGTATGTCTTATAATTTGCGGCCGTTCGACCGGCGTTCCGAAGGCGAAGGGACAGCTCATTGGCCTCTATTTCGCAGGCCCGAATTTGAGCAGAGAGGCCTTCCGTCTTGGCATTCATTTTATCCATCTTGGCTCCTAAGTGTGTTTCGAAGGCTTCTGCCTTTAGCCTTTTGATATTGTACACCTCAAGGTCGTTCTCTAATTCCTCAATGAGGTAGTTGAGCTCGGCATGCGTCAGGTGCGGGTCGATGTCAACCGAGTCCATAGAATTGTGGGTTGAGACAGAGGAGATCAATGAAGGACTACGGCGAAGGCGTGATGGAGATGGAGGAAGATGTTCGACATCTACAGACGTTGCCTCCGCTTGGGTGGCAGGAGAGATTTCTGTGGGAGTGGTTGGTTTACCGAATTTACTTTCGCATCTTATATCTAGGAGAAACTCACTCTGTAGGCCATTGCGCCTGTGGAAACCCAGCTTGGATGCAAAGGCCGCAATGGAGCGCATGATGGAAGCAGGCCACGAAAGCTGAAACGTGGCCAAGGCTGGGAGTACATAGCATGATGTGATTGATTGGTCAGACTTTTACGTCGCGAGCAATCATTAAGTACTCGTAAGGAATGAAAAACAAACCAGTTTTCATTAAGAGAGAATCGAACGCGGGGAAATAAAACAAAATCACGCACTCTTATATTCACAATGTGAGTGCAAAGATGATCAAACAAGCAGCGTCTCATTCTATGCTCTGCAGCTTATTCGGTCAAGATTGGCCCTGAATGATCCAGGACAAATACGAACGCTCTTCCAGTCTGGCCATGCTTCGTGACCTCGTATAATGGGCAAATGTTTTGGGAATCGTTACCGCTCACAGTCAAGGTTGAAATCTTCTATATGTGCCTACTATGCCATCTTACTATTTGCGGCTTCGACAGCATCCCACATCACATCGCATGTCCATCGTGCCCCCATCTCATTCTAAGTACCTTTATAACGCATCATTTGAGGATACTTCGGATACCGCAATGTAATATCTTGCGCCCGAGACGCCGAGGCCCCCAACGCATGCCGATCATGTTTACCGAGACACAGGCCTTGTCCAACCGTTGTCTCCCTCGTGTGTCACTGGAATCCGCCGCCTTGAGATCGGGATTCAAAGCCTCTTTAATTGCCAGGCACGCACCAGTTCATCTTTGGAAGATCTCAAGATCGTATTCATGGATGATATGTCTCTCTTAACCTCTCGATCAAATCAACTCACAAAGTTCCAGATGTCTCGGGCACCCTCAACCTCGAGAATCTCCAAACCCTCCGCCGCATCTCTTTTTAAGGATACCAAGTCAAAGAGGGTGCGCCCGTCGACGGAGTGCATAATTTGAAATCGTCCCCCGAGATTAACGTCCTCAGCCAATTGTTTTTTCCATTCGAGGGAGTGGATTCGCGAGGAGAACACCCAAATGGAGTCGTCTCTATGCTCTGCCGATAGACAAAGAGCGTTTTGTGCAAGTATTCACCGTCGTCACCTCCAAAGCAGGACAACAGATCTTGATACCGAAGTATCGACGTCTTTTCCCTTTAGACCATGCCGAAGTTGTACAACGATGGACGACTGTTGGTGGAAGTGTATAAGGAGGAGCGGCCATTGGAGAGGGTGAACCCCCTTTTCGTTCACCATTCGCATTAAATTGGTGTTTCCAGCGATCCCGTGACCGGTGAACCACTTCCCCCTCGAACGACATGAATATTCATGCACCGATAGAACAGATCTCGATATCTGAATCCTCTGTACAGCCACTTTGCTTCTGCTAAGAAGGCTGCCTGCGGGATGAGAATGAAAGACATATTTACATTGTCCTCGCAACTTCGAGCCAATTCCTCTGAGTTTTCTTCATGTCTACCAAGAGCCCCGATTTTTGGCTTCGAGATGGCTCCATTGTTCTTTCAGTCGAGAAAACCCTCTTCCGCGTTCACCAAACCATTCTAGCCAACCACTCTGAAATATTCTCCGACATATTCAGCCTCCCGCAGCCGCCTCATGAACCGGGCAGCAAGGACTCGACCAGAATCGAAGGTTGTCTGATCGTTGAATTGCAGGATAAGGCGAAGGATGTTCTGGATCTCCTCAAAGCAATATATCATCCTTCGTACGTGCCACAATTTGTCGTGAACTTCTGATATGTTAATTTATGTCTCACACCAAATAGGCACTTTGAGAAACTCTCAATAACTGCCGACCTCGATACTGTTTTGAATTTTATTGGTGGTATTCTGCGTCTCAGTACGAAATATGTGATCCACGAGTTGCGACGGCGGTGTATATCTATACTGACAGCACGGTTCCCCTCTTCTTACGAGGATTACCTGGCGTCCGGTCAGCGTCATTATATTCCGTCCATCTCCGCCGTTCAAGACGACAGTGTCTTGGATTGGTCTAATATTACAACATTTTCACTCGTTTCGTCGACTTCCCCGCCGACGAATGGCTCTACAACAACGTTGTATCATATTCAACCTCAACCCTCAACCTCTCAATACGGTACTTCGTTCGCCACCCATCAATCCCGCTCTCGTCGACACTCCGACTATATCCATCACCGTGACCGTGACCACCTCAGATCCTTCAAGGACGAACATCGGCCCAAGCCGAAACTCTCCTCCATCATGCGCGCCATTACACTGGCCAACGAAACGAACGTCTTGACCATTCTTCCATATGCGTACTACCTCCTCGCGCGCACCTCGGAGCCACATCGTCTGCTTGTCAACTCCTCTGGTTCGCTTTCCTGGTATCAGAAGGCTATCGCCCTCGTCGGGCGCTCGCATCTCGAGACCGCTGAGATAACCCGTTCGCATTCATTCCTGGCCTCGTTTGCGCCCGCCCCTACATGCATGTTGCCGAGCACATGCTCGGGTGTTCGGGGGCCTCTGCTGGAGTGGGCGTTACTTTGCACCAAGGGCCGTGCAGGTCCAGAACCGCTCAGGCTATGGGATCGTTGGGAACGACTCGGTCTGTGCCCTGTTTGTGTAAAGCATGCGATGATGCGACACGAGCGCGGGCGGAAAGAAGTGTGGGAGATGCTACCGAGTTACTTTGAGTTGGGGACGTGGAGCGAGCTGAAGGAACGGCAGGAAGTATGAGTATTGAGCTGTTCGTGGAGGAGCTACTATACAATGTTGTTGGTAAACTTGGTTGTATTTTAGTGCAACCTAGTATTGAGAATTTCAGGCGTTTCTAGAAAGGGAGGGCAGTAACCATGGGTTGGGGAAAAAGCTGTCATGGTTGAACACTGGGACTTCAAAATGGCGTCGTGTTTCTCTGCCAACACCCCGTGAAGCGCTAATAGTAAATGCGCTAAAATAACTTACTTGGTAGATAGATAGTGTACATAGATAGGGGGGGGTGCTAATTCATTCAGCCGCCACGAAAAACTTAGACAACTACTAATATTCCACATGCCTCCAGTAGCCGATAGAACTTCTTGAGAGAGGCTTCATCCTCATTTGAAATTGATCATTCTTTCTTTCAGAAGTATTATTTCAAGTAGAAGGCGATTAATGGCGGGTGCCTTTCACCGGAAACTATTAAGCATCCAACCCATCCGATGCGCCACATTGTCCGTTTATGCTTAGTTGCATGTGTCTTCAACCCCTTGAGCTACTTCACACCGAATGGCCCCTCCGTAGCACCGACTGTCAGAATTGTACGATGCGTCGACCCACGTATGGTTTGCAATTCCCTGCTATCTAGACTCTATAATAATTGACTCTACTAGCGCTCAACTTTCCTCGCTTCCTTTGGTCTTTCGTCGAAAGGGAGATGCTGTTGGTACAATCGGATACTTAGAGACATATATGTCAGCTCATCGCCAATGACAAGAAACATAAACTGCCTTATATTTTCTGGGTGACTCTGTCCAAGGTGTTCCCTCATTGCCACCATTATGATAGGAGGAGAGGTTGTCTCGACAGTCTGAATCCGCCTTATATTATCCCATGATCAAATTTTACTATGGGTCAATTGTATTGGTTTCCATGTATCTATCTGGAGCGCTCTGGGGCTACATGAACAGGTCTCTATAAATCTGTAAGTTTCTTGAATTTGATCCTTCTGTAACGGGATTGGTGGAAGATGTTTTTCCCGCCAACGTTGTAAAGCTTATTCCATCACTGTGCAAGTACCTTATAAACATGCATTAATGGGGTAGTGGTAACCTGGGTCGTTGCCATTAGTTGTCTTGATCCCAATATTCGTTTCGACCCGCCGGGAGTTCGATTCTCTCTTAATGCATACAACAGTCGCCTCTTTTTCTCTGGTTATGCTGTCCCCCAAGTACTTGACGCCGTCTATCATGTCCTTGGTTCTACCGCAGAGGGGAAAGCTTGGGACTTAGGGTTCCTAAACGTCGAGTAATAAGTTTGATTTGCTGCAAATGAACTGCTCTAATAGTAGAACATATTTCGTAGGGGCATCTCACTCTGAAATATCATGGTAGCGAATCCCAATCCTTTGATCACCAGTATCCTTAGGCGTTTTATGTCTGAATTTGTGCATTCAGGTTGAATCAGTATTTCGCTAAGGCTTGGGATCTTCTAGGTGTCTGAGGAAGGATTTTTAGTAATAAGTACAGCGCTAGCGCTATCAAAGCAGGGTTGCATGAAGAAAGATGTGCTCAAGCACGCGCGAGATATATCGACTCAGGTTTCCTGTCCACAACACGCCACGCCGTGCGTGTTGGCGTCACGGGCGCATCTGGGTTGTTCAGCGAGAGTGAGCCTTCAGACATGGACCGTATTGGGCGCCGTCGCCCTCCCGATGGTGACCCTACGCCTACCGTTGGTGAGGCTGGCGCGATGGTAGGACTGGAAGGCACTGATCCTGCCTTCTCCGGGGCGGATGTCGGAGCAGCGGGAGAGGAAGCATTGATTGACGGTGTCCGACTTCTTGGGCCGAAGAGCCCCATCTCGACCTTGGGAGCAGCCTCGTTTTCGGGTATTGGTGGTACAGACGGGAGGGGCAGCCATAAAGATTGTGTAGATTGTTTGCGACACATTGATGGTGGCCTTGGTCTGTAATTCGGATATAAAATGTTAGAGAGTTGCTAATATTGACATTTTGAGGGCTGGACGCACGAGGGAGGACCTTCATTGAATAGCGGGTCCTGCATTTTTGATAGCATGATATCGTGGATATCTCTTGAAGCGAAAGCACCCAAGTAAGTGGTTTTGGACAACCTTAATGAACAAAGGATCGGGAATATCGATACACACCGAAAGAGACCCTCGCGTTCTGTTCTCAGATTCTTGATCTCAGCCGATAATCCCTGTATTTCCTTCTGAAGACTCGCTGCGAGCTCAGACATGGCTACATCAGGCGAATCGGTGGCCTCCGAAATCCTAAATCGTGGCAGTACAGCACAGCACTCAGAAGATGACTCTAAGGGATTGAGCGCCCAGCAATATGACTCACGGAGATTCTACGGTCTTCTTAGATTTCTTAAACCATTTTCGGGGGTGAGGGATCATGAAGATGCTTCGAGAATGAAGATTGTGGGGCTATGTATATGTCTGCGTCGTCGATAGCTCGTGGGGTAATCGCTCAGGAGGACCAGATCGAGATGATCAAACATGTGGTAGGCGTGTGTCGAGACACGTTGGGCGTCAAAATGCCGGTCTCTCGGACCGTATGCAGCACGAGGAGGTTTGTGCTCCGGTAACCCCTATGATACCCAAACGGATCAAGCACTCATATAAAGTGGTAAAATAAACATGAATGGGACTACTCGTGTCGAGAACATCTTAATCGTTCATAGCATTTCCACATCAATGCCACTCTCAAAGCGCTGTTTGGTGTCAGTGTCATAAAAATTAGGAGGCCGCGTTGGCTTACCTTCCGTTTGGTCGGAGAATAATCCTCATACTCGTCCATCGAGTCGAGATGTCTCTTCATGACTCGAAGAGGATTCTGAGGTGGCTCGTCGATGTCAACCTCCATTGCCTCTTGCGATGAATGATGTGTCTGCCGTAGTGATGACGTGTGCATCTGTGTGATGGACATGTCGCGCTCGCGTGCAAGAACACGATGTTGAGCATCCCACACCACATCTCGGAGCATGTCTTCAGGGACGTACATTAGCCTCCTCGGCGCACCCTTGAAAGTTGACATTGTATATCGCAGCTTCATTGTTTGCCAAGAGATTGGCTGCCAGACACGATACACGCTGCGAAGGTGGTACGCGAAATTGTAGGCTTCCCATTCCCTGTTTGATCGCCCGTTGAATCGTTGGTTTCCGAGGCCGTCGTGAGGAAGAGGCAGCTCGCCTTTATTGCGTGTATTTACGGGGCCTATTTCACATATGAAGCCAATGTGGGAGAGGGGAGCGGAGATGTAGAACCAGACGCGCTTTACAGATAACGGGAGGGCGGTTTTTCTGAACTCATAGTTTTTTTGGCCCCCAAGATTCGGTCTAAGAAATAGCATTTGGCAATAAATGGCTGTAAGTCGGACGGAACATCAGTACTCACAGAAATGGTCAAGACTATGTCCGACTTGTTTGCCATATTACTGCCAGCTGGTTATTTAAATCATATCGAGGGCGGATGAGGGGGTGATGTGAGTCACCAAAGCGGTTTATGTCAAATGAGTCAAAAGGTCAATGAGAGTAAAACTTGATTTTTTGATGGTTTGATCACTGCTGAACTTGCAGCATCAAACAATTCAGCCAGGAAGACATTATTAACCTTGGAACTTGCCGAGCTTCATAAAGGTCAGTATCCTATATGTCTAATTTGGGAATGTTAAGAGTTTGCGCACTATAAATAATAAATAATCTAAAGGTATACAGTCTTAAAAATTGTTTCGGGGGTAGCGTTCAGTGGTTTGATCGATCTGAAACGCCCTTCCGGCAAAAGAACGATTTGGAACGATGTGCCTCTCCAGGGGGTAAATAACTAAGTGATGGGGTGATACCAACTTGAACCCTTTAACCGACCAACTTCCGTTAAGTCGGGCAGAAACAGCAAGTCGTGAACCCAACCGCCGTGTAGCTGATTGTAGCCGTGCTTGTGGGCTTTTGTGGATTCTCGTATTACAACGATAGTGACGAAAAACAAAGGCATCAAATTCCGTCCCTTCCGCTCGCTTAACTACTGGTCATGCAGTGCCTCGTGGAAAGCGCCTGCGATCCTCATACACACTTCCTTCAACTATGTACATTGCATCAAGGTTTGGACTCGTTTTAACTGCCCAGGAATCAAGGATGGTCTGCAGGAATACATTACATTGATTTGCCATTGATACGAAGCTCTAAGCTCTAGCTCCAGAAGAGCCTATATCGTTCACACGGAGAGACATCGCTTTGGTCTTGTTCTGAATGCGGTTTTCGGCTCTCCATCAACCCTTACTTCCAATCTAGTTCGTAACTGGGGAATTCTTATATAAGGTCCTTTCGTGAGGTCTCTGCTTGGGGCACCTCAAGCAAAATGGACTCGTTTGACATGCTGATGCTCCAACTATACGGCCAAGAGTTTCTCATCGATTTTCAAGCCATCGTCCTCTACACATTCCTTTATGGTCCGTGAATATTCCAGCCTAGCAGATAGCTCTCGCTGATTTTTTCCAGGTGTTTTCACTGCCCTTTTCTACGCTTCGACATGTATGCTTGTGTACGGCATTTTCCTCCCCAGCTGATTTCCCATTCTGATTGTTCTTCCTTGGCAGAAAGCGCCGTCTAAAATCTACGCCGACTCTTTTAATGTTCTGCGCAACTCTCGCCAGTTACATATTCTATTCAATTGACTGGGCTGTTCACGTGGCGGCTTTGATTGAAGGATTCCGGTATAATCTTATAGACCTCAATGCGGCGACATTTAATAGTCAATATGCTGCCGACGAAAACCGCATTGAATATCGTTTCGATCTTTTGGAGACAATATTCGAGCAAGCAATGGTACGTTCCCAAAGTTGATGATTGCAAATTAAAACTTACGCAATACTCCGCCTCAAGCTCTTACTGAGCGACGCCATCGTAATCTGGCGTGCTTGGGCTCTCTATTCTGATTTCAAATGGGCTACAATTTTTCTTTGTATTCTTTTACTTGGTTCTGTTGGTGAGCGTTAACCGGAGACTTTTGCTAGTCTGACTCAGACTAAATCTTGCCATTCTCGAAGCGACTGGATTTTCTTCCGTTGCTTCGATTTTTGCGAGCTTGGTGAAGTACATCGTCAGCATAGAACTGCCGCACTTTGCTGGAAATTCTCTATACATAGCTTCGCGATCTCTGTCGATCGCCGCAAATGCTGGGGCTACGCTCTTGATCTTCTATCAGTTATGGTGAACTTTTGACTTACAAGGAAATATAATGCACGAACTCAAAGTGATTCTCATCCTTTCAGGATGCATCAAAAATTTCGCCGACAACTTGGCCTAGAAAAATCAAGAGTAACCAAGATTCTCTTCATACTCGTCGAATCAGGAGTTGTATTCCTAGCACTGCAGGTATGCCAAGAATGCCATACTACGTATGATGATGATCTGATGGACGACAGTTGACAACCCTCGTATTGTATCATATAAACTTCATAACCCGAGATAACAACAACGCGTCTCCGTTCGTGTTGCAAGCCTTCCTTTGCATCATCAAAGCTTTTATTGTTCGTAAATTGTTCTCCATTCTGTTTGCAAATCTGACCCTTGCTCAGGCGGCCTATCCCTCGGCGGTCATCTATCTTGCAGGTCAAGAGCGCGAGACTGACGTGACACCGGAGATCTATACTTCAACAAGAGATCCGGAGTTCGCCTTATCTTTAAAGACTACTTTAGATATCTCCTTAAATCACCTCACCGAGTCGTCCTCATAACACAACCAATATTCAATGAGCCAGAGCGCTTTACTGTCTTTGTCGGAGAACGAAGTATTTTACATATCTACATAATACATTGTGGAGAAACGAAGCTAATATTCAGTCAAATGATATTCATTATCCATTCGTAAAGAGTCCATATGAAGAGTCCTAAAAGTTGAGGCTGTCAAGAAGTAAAAATCCCTTATTCCTCCACTGAACCCGTAATAGTAAAGGTCGGCGAGAAGTTTCCGGAATCACCGAACACTTGACATGCAGTCAGTAATGCGAGGTATGGTCTGATACTAAAAGGTACTCACAAACAAGTTGGTAATCATCGCCATCGATTACCCACGGAACCTCAATCTCGATCCTACCCAAAAGAATAGAGAAACCTGAAGCCAAAATAACTATGGCAGAAGGAAATCAGAAGCTGCGGTAAAGCGTGAAGAATTCGTGGCGAACCTGGGGTCGTCTCTCCCGATTTACGGAGCTGGATTAAACCTTGCCGGTTTGTGATATTCACGGGATGATTGGCGGTATCCCTAAAGCATATGGGTAGGGCGAACATTTGAGCAGGTGTTAGCAACTCACCAAGTAACATTGTGGTGTTGTTTGACTGTCCATACCGTTCCGGCATGGGGGTACGTGATAGGAGGCACAAAGACATCTCTTCTCGAGATATCAATTGCGGCCGCATGAGTTAGAGTAAGAAGAGAGGCTAGAAGCACCATAGCAAGGGTGCGGAAGATCATAACGTTCATAACGAAGAGAGGTGGTCGTAAAGATGGGGGGGCCGCGATGACTCGAGACAACTTTCCTACTCTGCTACCCGAGCTTTTATACATAGACATCGTTCGTTTGCGGACGTCGCCTGACCTCGCCTAACCGGCCGCAGTGGTCCACCACATAAGATGCCGGAGCTAACATTATCCACCTGCTGATAACTTGTTCAAATGATTGGATATTATAATCGCCTGGATACCAATAATAGAACAGATGCGGCTTACTTACTCCGTTATCGGTAAGAAAAGCTGCTAACAATACTTATGTTGGAAGCAAGAGCGGCCGAAGTCAAAACAGGGCGAGCCAAACCTCTTCCTCCCCGACCGTTGTCTAACAAGTTGTCAGCATCATGGCTTGTCCGACGGCGAATTGGATGTCGAGGTGCTGCATACGCAACACAATGAGCATCTGCTCGGGTTACATATGGGTAAACATGTGTGCGTATTGTACAATGAAGCAGTAATTATGTATGTAGATGTACAGATAAAGTTACAAATTATGCGATAGATAACAAGGCGAAAGCTACGACTGTGGGACCGCGGAAGACGAAAAAGAAGACCCAGAACTTGTATCCATAATGCCACAATCCTGCATGTACGACAGCCACCCCGAATCGATATCAGAACCACGCATGAGACCGAGTTCAAGCAGCCTGTCCGACTCGGTGACCATACTTGCAGAACTGTCGTAACCGGTGGAGACTGGTGGCGGCTCGTATCCGGCGAAGTACGCATGGCCGTTGGGATACTGCGGCGATTGCGTTTGCATCATAGAGTCCGACATCGTCTGGTTCGAAGAGTTCGACGGGATATACATCGCAGGCGCAGCCTGTTGCTGTTGTTGACTGAAGGCACGCTGAGGTTGGGATGGAGGAATCCAGTTGAACGAATTGTCCGCCTTCGGGAGACCAGTCAGATCCGGGGACAGACGCCATTCTTGTAGGTCCTGGAACCCTTGCAGTTGAGGGGTATAGTGATAATTCCGGGGAATTGTAGCGGGGGCATCAGTGGGTTTGGACATGTACCCTATGAAGTTCACGAACGAATCATCGTTGGGCTGGTGGCTTGGGGAATTTCCAATGTCACTGATACTGAGTGAAGGCGACAGGCCCATATCGCTGCCCGAGGCGTTAGAGTGATTACCATTAGAGCCGCTTCCAACGAAAGACGGTTGTGCAGACGGAACGTGGTTTCCGTGGAACGAGGACGAAGATCCCATGTAATCGGAAGCCGACCTGGGCGGGGTAAACGGCGGTAATTCGCTCGTCTCGGTTCGTCCTGTAGAGGACGAGGAGTTGTCGGCTGGGGGGGAGGGCGAATTTGAAGCGCCTCCTGATGACGGAGTCGCGCGTCTATGGCGGGACTTTCGAGCCAGGACGCGTGTCTGTCCTCCAAAGATGGCGAGGTCGTCATCCCCGTCGTCAACAGTGGGAGTAAGGAGTAAGGAGTGCGTAGGGGTGGAAGGTTGTATAGGCAGGCTGTTGGACTTGTACTGTCCGTAAGCCCTAAGAGCCTTCTCCTTGAGCCGTTGAAGAACACCCTAAATGATCCAAGATGAGTATTTCCGCTCGCGTTTGTGTCGAAGATGCTCACCAGAGCGATTTTGGCGCGCTGTGACTGCAAGGCCGTCCGTGCAAAAAGTTCAACCGCTCGCGACAGATCCTCCAGGGCTCCTGGGGCCATTTCCGAGCCCGGTGAACGGGTGACGACAGTGCCGACGATGATCTACGAGAGGATAAGCGCTGGCTCATGGATACATGTCTCAGAAAGGACGTACGGCTGCGGAGAACGTATGGTACATTAGGAACCACACTCGCATTGCCATTTCGGCACAGCGGTCGAACTGGTGGGCAGACGCTCTGATGATAACGGAGGCGGAGCGGAAGGCGGTCAGGAAGGAGGGGGCGAAGGGGCTCAGAAGCGGGTTGGTAGGATGATCTAGCATCGCCTGAGCAAAGAAGCTGCGATGCAAGTAAAGCATAGCTAAGAGATCCGTACATTAGTAAAGACGAATAGTGGACAAGCAACATAAAGCACTTACTAACTGTGCGGTGCTGGCTGGCGTAAAACCCTTGGAGACTATGGGAACTCGAGTAGTAGATCTCGTCGCCATCTTGACGACTAGCGTAGGGTTTGAACGTCGTCGGGAATGGAATCTCGCGAACTTTGCGATCGATGTCAAGAATCGTTGAATAGTCGGGTGATTTGGCGACGAGAGTGGCATCCGCTACTGAGAGGAATAAGTCGCGACCAAAGATATACTTCATTCTCCAGACTTGGGGAGGATGTCAAAATGCAAATCGTAGAAGCATGGGCTTGGAAGAGAACGTACATCCATTCTGGATCTCCCCTTTGTTATCGAGCGTCGCCTCTTCGTCTATGGGGAACTCGCAGTCGATGTATGAGAGATGCATGGCTGGTGGTCGGCCCAGGGCCAAGCTCTAGAAGGCGACGTTAGTCAAAGACACAAAAGGCTGGGGATTCCATGTCATACATGAGAAACATCGGCCGAGAATACCTCCCAAAACAACGTTCTACGCTTCTGGACGGTCTTGGGATCCATATTCCACCGCGCACTATCACGATCTACGAGTACACTTGTAAGCCGATAAATCCGTTACCCAGATGAAGCCAACTCACGAAGGCCAATCTGCAAAGGACCATAAGTAAACTTCCAAAGCGTCCCAGATAGAATCTACGTACCCCTTGCGCCAGTTTCATAGCGAAGCTCATTACGCACCACTATGGGAACCATCAGCTGACATTACTGGCACCAACGATCGTCGGTACTCACCGCACTATCCCTGTGGAACCTCTTCCCGGCGAAACAATGATAGGTCGCCATCAGACCCATGGCCTGCACAGTGTCCATTTGCGGCGAGTCAAAGACTGCCCTCATCCCCAACGCAGCGCGACCGAGCTCATAATAGTGCTCCGCCTCGCTACTGTAGGGCGGTAGGTTGAGATCCAGCAGCGCGCCGAGGGAGAAGAGAAAGAAAAGAGTAGCAAGAGCGTGCGGCGAGTTCTTGGTGATATCAGAACCAGGCCCGGCTTTCGCAGCAGCCGGTGAGCCATGATTCTCGTTTTCTGAGCGTCGCGCTTCCGCTGCTTTGTAGATACTCGGAATGAAGGAGTTGTAGAATTCGTCGCTCTTGATCGGGCGGAAGAAGTTGGCCGCATGTTTGAGGTATGAATCGCCGAGGGCGTAGGCGCGCTCCTGAGATGGAAGGTGAGACTCTAGAGTAGCCAGTGTCGTCGAAGTGTTTGACGAGGAAAACAATTGGTCCGCGACCGCGTTAATCTCGGGATTTGTAGGGAATGTATCTTCCTCCACTTCCTCTTCGTCAGATTGCTCGCCAGCCTGTGTCGACATTCGTCAGAGAGGGGTGATAACGTGCATACATTTACGCACCGCAATCAAAGTCTATGACAACAATGAGCGTGAATGACCGAAGCGAAAAAGACAGCGGTAACCGTACCTCTGACCCGGCAGATCTGCCAAAGTATTTTACATCACCAGAACCACCCAACGTCAAGGTTCCCAGTGCGTCGATGGATTGATTGAGCTTTTTCTCTACCTGGGCAGAGGGCGGAGACGAATGTTGTCGGCCATCTGTAGCTTCCGGGCCGAACTTGACCTTGAGCAAGTCGTCCTGTAGCAGAGGATGCCGCTGATCGGACACCGTGGACTGTAGTATCGCGAGGGCGTCTTCAAGCTGTCTTATTCGATGGCTCATGTCAGCAATCTTCTTGTGAAGTTGATCGGTGTCGGCCAATATGAATCTAGCGAGTGTCAAGAGGATTTACGAAGCATTGGCGGTTGTGCGACATACCGAGTTCCTTGGCCAGCCGAGAGAATGCCTAAGCGAGACACGGCGGTTAGGCTGAACAAACCCACGAATGCTTACTCGTACTCACCACACGGGCAAATGCTTTCACATCCTCTTCTACAACAGGACCCACAGGGTACCTTCTTATCACAACGCAGCTTAAGTCGTCGACATTCGGCACATGACAGTTCGCCTGCAAGAAAGCTTGGGAAAAAAATAACAAGTGACGAATCTTTCAGCACACACCTTTTATCCGCTTCAGTTCGATTTCTTTCAGCTCTTCCTCTGTAACTTTGCGCTGAGTTCTCCGGGAGCTCGTCCGTGTCGGATCTGGTGGCATGATAGGCGAAGTGATAAGTGCCTGGGTGACTTTTAAAGCAAGAGAAAAGTTGAAAGGACTATGAGGAGATGTTGAGGGAAATATAGTTGTGGAGAGGCAACCGTCGTGGTATCATCCGTCGGGGGAGCCCGCAGCGCAGAAATTCGACCATCGTATATATGGGTAGCCGGCCGTGTCTCCATGTGACCAAATTTAGCAGCAAAAACTCGATCATCCGAAGCGATCAGAGTGACTTCTTCCACTGCCGCGGGGCGGGAAAAAAACTTCAAGAGATTTTAGGCGGCCAGGGTTGAACGATGCACCCATATAAGCCCCACAACGACCAATCATGGTCGCTGGATTTTGGTAGGTCAATATATACTGCGCTGCAGTGTTCCTGCAGCGTCTTACTGATTCAGAGGGTATGGTAGAATACTGCCAGGGTAAGCAATCGTCCCTGATTATGGTGGACGGTCCGAATGGTGCCTCTCTTTCACCGAATAGGTTGACATGTGCGAGCATGTGCGCCTTG